>JAARMF010002017.1:6604-32143 GCA_022844705.1 Toxascaris leonina
AAGGGGGTGATAATGTAGCTCCAGTACAAGAGATCTGCACTTAATAAGATTATCACGATTGACGTTAGGCCGCTCAAATATGCATTTGTGGTGTCTATGACTAAAAAAAATGCAGTCCTTTCACTGTTTGCTAATGCTTGTATGTATGCTCATTATTCTGTGGATTGCTTTCGTGGGAATCGTATACGGGATATTTGTTGCGATTCGAATTCTTTGAGGCTTTATCTGAAGCCGATTTGTCAACTAGTGCTATGCAAATATCCACACGACAATCAAATGTGCTCATTACGGATTAGCTCACGTAAGGCTTTATCATTTATGAAAGTGCCTTATTCGGAATAACTTGAATATGCTCTCAATCCTGCTTACCTTTTCAATTAGGAACCTCTGCTTTGCACGTCAATTTGTACGAAATGATGCCAAGTTTATTCGCCAGTTGTTAGTGAAGACTTTTTCGCCTTTGATAATTTTCGAATATCAAATTTGCTCCATTTTACATTCGGGCAGCAACCTGGCAACAAAATCGTTGTGTCCCAAAACTTCATCGTATGGGTGTAACTCTAAGAATTCGTGTTTTCTCATCAAAATCTTTCCTTTGGCCTCATCTATTGGCCAAAAGGAGTAAACGGTTAACAGAAACTGCGTCTTGATGTTATCAAAATCGTGAATGGTAGCACCTTTGAAGAACATGTTGCCGGAATACTGGGTGACACCCGCAGGTCATAAGTAATATTTGTATGAAATAAATTTAGTTGGCTTCACGAAAGACATTATGCAATTCCGATGGTTTTCCGATATTAACGATGCGATTCGCAAAAACAAACATGTACAACTACCCGAGCTTTACATTGTTGGTTACTCGAAGCATGAATGCAATGGCATTCGCAAGTCAGGTTAGTTTTATAACGAACTCCAGCAAACCACAACGAATTTTAGCCGTTGCGGGAACTTTTTAATGGCCACATTTCTCTTCGGGCAGCACTGTCCGTTCAAGAAAAGAGATGTCTTCACTTCCTTGTGCGTCACGCTCTTCACACATTCCACGTTAGGAATAAATTTTCCTGCTTTTTTACCACGTACTCAACGCCATATTCAATCGAGCACATCTAATGACCTGATCGAAATTCTAACCTCTTTGTTACATTTGAGGTGCTTTTCCAGTTGTGTGGGTCTGCGGAAATTGCAGCCTTTCAATTCATGTATCAGAAACTTGCAACCTTTCTGCACCCTGATATTGGAACTTGCATAGCCACGTGCATTGTATGTCTATTCACATAAAAAATATTGCTCCTTTTCTCTTTTCCGCCGTTTTAAAACGTTTCACTAAAAAAGTCTTACCACCCCCCCCCCCCCCTCTTCCCTTCCCTCCGTCGCACGCTTTACTCACTTTCCCTCTTAGGACAGTAAACTCCTCTCGCAGATCCCGTTTTCGGGCAGTCGCAGCATGAAATCGCGAACTTGCTGCGATTACGGCTGATAACTTGAGTGGGCAGTTGATCACTCTTAAGATTTGCTATGAATATAATCTCCGGAAAAAGTTCTGTTGCTACGTTATATAAGATGACGGACTGCACTCGTTGCTATTTTGCATCGATATCAGGTAACTTCTCTTGTGTGGAGGCGCGTTTCTATATGAAGAGGAATCTTGGCTATCATATGGCACAGACTTACATCCCTACAGCGATGTGCGTTGTCTTCTCGTGGATCAGTGTTTGGTTACCCGAAGAGTTCGTCGATGGACGCATTTTCGTATCTCTGACTGTGTTCCTGACATTAAGTGCAGAGAGCAGCTCAGCGAAGGAAGTTTTGCCAAAAGTTTCATATATGAAGGTTAGCTGTAATTAGATTTATGCCTAAGATGGTCGATCTTATCGTACAACAAATAGCCTCCGAGGGATACAACGTTCGTGCCCTAGAGGAGGTTTGAATTACACTGCGAAATGCTTTAGAACTGAATAGCAGCAGCAAAGCAATACTAGATAGCATCAAGCCGTTCAGCTAATTTTGTTCATTGATTTGTTGCAGGAAGACGGTAGGAGGAGTGGTTGTTGCTCAGTCAGAAGGAACATTCAACGTCAAACGGCATATTGTTCCTCAGAGAACAGATTAGTCAACATTGTTAGACAATAACGTTACAAAAGTTGATCTCTTCTACAATGGTTCAGAGGCGTGCAATGAAGAAGTCGTTTGCGAAAAACAGAAAAGTGAATAATTGCAGCTGGTCTAGAGTAAGTAGAGGAGTAACGTCCTCACCCGAAATCAGTTATATCAGAAATGATGTTTCAAGGTGCTCACTGTTTATTTTCACCAATCAAATCAAAAAAGGATTCTCATGAAGTTTCAGGCTATTGATATCTGGTTTGGATTCACAGCAACTTTCGTTTTCACGACCATGTTACAGGCGCTTGCGGTTATCTCGTTGGAACACAGCAGTCTGAAACTGGTATGCGGAACAACTGCTATACCCTCACCTCTAGCATTACTTTGATTTTAATGTCGTCATTTGGTCCCCTACTTCTGCTAATTCCATGAGAAATAGTTTCCCACTGAAATTTAACTACTTTCAAGCAAATGTGTGCATGAGCGTATATTCCATCTTTGATTATGCCACATTGCTGAGCTGTACACCACGTTTCATCATATTGTTCGAAGCTGTCAAAGTATGCTTACAAGAAATTTCAGCGCAAGGAAGCGGAAGAAGGTGCAGGTCATATACCACGTTTTCAACTGATGAATTTGATGCTGAAATCGAAACGGTGCCATAAACTGGCACGAAGTTTGGATACTTATTGCAAGACGCTCTATCCAGTCATATTCATTCTTTTCCTTATTGTCTATCGTTTTGTTATTATTGAGGGCGAAGAGACGAAGTGTCTTCGCTGAAGTGAGATCACAAGATTTTAGTTGTCCAAAAACGTGGCGAGTAATAAAATGACAAGCCACAGCGCGACACCACTTCAGCTCAGTCGTTTTATACGCCACATTCGACCTCAGAGAAATGGGCTGCGCTGGAACTCAAGTTAATTCAGAAGGTTTCCATCAGTCGAATTCAAAACACTTGCATCCAACACAGGAATCCTTGACAGACGTCTGTTAGAAGCCTCCATGCCGCGGACATCAAATACTTTCGAAGAAAACTGTCTGCTGATGGCAACCTCGCAGCTGGTTTCCCATCAATTTCATATGATTTCCAGGTTGCGTCTAATTCATGTGCGGCCATATATTTTGAGGTTTTTGAACGTTTGGTCAAGGGCACCGCTCATATGCGCACTTATATACTCATGGCGTGGAAATTGTGGCCATTGGCTAGTGCCATTCGTGTGCTCATCGAGATAGTTTGTCGGCATTTTGATCTATAGGTTGAACGTATAAAAGACTTGTTGGCGTTCCACCCAATGATTTGCTATCAGACTGCTGACTGTTTGATGCAGTACGCCACTGCTCAAATAAGTTCATACATGGAAGCGATGATGTGAATCGTGACAATCTGCAGCTTAAAATCAAATCGCATGTTTGAGATGAGATTGCATTTTATGAATAAAATATATATCAATCAGCTGACCGTCAGCAATCAAAACCTTTCAGGGTTGCTATAAGTCACTTCATGAAAATTTAGAAAATAGAAACTAATTAACTGAGTATAGATACTTTGTGACGACGGCACCTCCAGGTGAACAATACACTTACTTCTTCAGCATAAACCACTGAACGTGAATGAGTGAAAGCTATAAGAACGTGAGCTGCTCACCTCATGTAACTAGATATTATTTTGGTAGATTGTAATGGATACATAAAATTGGCATTTGAATGTTCCAACGTGAACAAATTGCTCGAGGTGAAATTGTTGCGAAAGTTGCAACATTTTTTAGTCATTTGCGTTTCTTCGTTACTAGCTTCCATAATTAGGCGCAGAACGGTCTTTTGGAACATGGTTGAAGAAGTTTCTTTAGTGGTCTGTGAAACTGCCTTGATAAGCCCACAGATCAGTGAGCATCCATCAGAGTTAAGGTCGTACCTGATATTACCTTAAGGTGCCAGGATGTATATCAAAAACGATGTCACGTAAAATGAAATCGACAACGATGTGCGTTGATTGAAACATACAGCAACATCATGAGCAAAATTTTAGCTGTACATCATTTCGATACAAATTGATAGCTGCTCCACATAATCCACTTCACGCGCATCATCTTCTGACACAATTGGATGGAACTGCAGTAAGAAAAATGTGTCACAACATACCGTCTGAGATTGTAATGTATGCAAGCAGTGATGCAGCTGACATGCAGAAGGTACTTTTAAGCCGCTTATGTGCTAATCACACTCAGAAATGCCTCTGAGATATAAGCCAGCCGACTGCGTTTGTTGATTGTCAAGTGTGTGAAGAGACTCCAAAGCTTAGAGGCTGACCAACTTCTGTCTCTGTGAGGACAAAACCTCGTGCAGAAGCACATTGCAACAGAGCTCTTATTATGACATAAGACACAGAATTCATGTTTGCTTGCTACTCAGTTTTTGTACTGACGACTATGTCGATTAATTTCTTCTTTCAGTAGGCGAACTTAACTTCAAAAAATTGAAAGCCGAATCATTGTCTCTTGCTCAAAATCTCTGGAAGAAACATGTCTTCCACGAAACGCTTCACCACGTTGGTAAATTCAATGCTGTTTTGAGTTCAAATGTCCTCAAAAAACAATTCGGATCAAGTGACTTCAGCATAGCCATGCTCAGCACCCGTAACAATTTCTGTCAAAATGAGTAGTCGCATGTAGTTATTCCCGTATGACTATGTAGTTCTTTTACATTGGTTTCGAAACACAAAAGAAAACTAATTTCCGGGAAGCATTCTGAATTCAGAAATTGGAAATTCTTCACGTGTGTTTCTCTTCAGAAAGAGCGGAAATGCCACTGACGTGATGATGTGTGCTTTAGGTGATACTTTCAATGGCAATACTCTCTCATGAACATAGACAGGTTCCGTTGCTTGTTCCATTCGCCGAGTAGCCACTTAACTGTGGCAACAGATTAGGGAGTGTCGTTTCTAAATAGCAAGGTAGTACCCACTCGCGGCAACGCCTTCAGAAGAAATTCCTCGACGCTGTACGACCTTCACGCTCACCGATCGATCGTCACTGGACTTGATCGGAAATGCTAAAAACGCTGTTCGCCGCACTTCTCGTCCACCAAGGTCAACTTTTCATTGTGGAATATTTTTGTTAATATCACAATACGTCGAATTCGCATCCGCGTGAAGTTTCAATTCCATAGACATTTTTTGTTCGTTACTGAGAGCTCCTGACTTGATGCAGCCTTACTGAGAGGCTTAACAGGTTTGAACACTGATAAATGGGCATGCTCTTTGCGACAGTAGCGATTGGGTGAATTATTGCACGACTGTTGCAGTTATTCACCCGCCCTCTCTTGTGCTGCCCCTTCCCCCCTNNNNTCCTATTTATATGTCCTTTGCAAAAACCACTAGTTTCAAAGAATTCCTCTCAAAATTCATCCACAGAATGTTCGCCTCTAAACACAGAAACGTTACTGCTGTAAACACTTTGTAGCGATCCAGATCAAAAAATATTGATTGACACTTAGTGCCCTCGAAAAGCCCACCGGTCGATGTCGAACACACTTTCATTCCTTCCTTCGCTCATTTATCCATTAATTCATTAATTCATTCATCCATTCATTCGGACTGCTCTACTAAACCATGAAGAAACATACAACAGTATGTGAGGAGACTGGCGACATTGAAAAATGAAAACATTCAGGTATCACGAATGTGGTAGTGTTGACAAAATGCCGAACCGAGCTCCCCTCAAAGACGATAAGTCAAACTGAGCTAATTTCGCTTTGAAAGCGATGAGATTACTAGCTTTCACTTTGCCGCAAACATCCTACGTAATATTATTCTTTCATCCATCCCCTTTGTTCTTTACCTCGTCGTAGCTATCTTGGTGAAATGTGCAATAAACCGTATCAATATTTAGCACTGACTTCATCCTCCGCCAGTGGTAATTCCGAAGCAATCTTTGCCTGGTCGGATGTATGACAATATTCACATTGCCTCCCACCATAAAGTTTACCGCTGATAGAGTGCAGCCGAGCCGTATACCATGCCGCGAGCTTTACGCATTAGCAACTCGCAACGAGTTTTCTAGCCCACTTTATATGCTCAGTGATCACCTAGTTCAGAGGGCTGCTTCTTCCTCCATTGTAAAGGTCACCACAACCCTCAGAGCACAGGTTATGCATATACTTCTTTATATGTACAGAATGCTCGTTTTCCACTGACATCGAGTCAGACGGTTTCATGTAGAATCGCACCTGTGAATGTGATGCAGAGTAATATCTTTTATCTCCAAATCACCTTTCTTTGGAGCGGTTTTGCTTCATCCGCATTTGTCAGCCGCCAATATGCGACAAAAATGGATGCGCATATAAACTGTGGTAAGGGGTTTTGAAGAGGTTCACTTTCAGAAACAGGTAGATCTCTGAAGGATAGGAGCACACAGCACAAGAAGGCGATTTGAAAGCCACTGGAGAAGTGGTGCTACAAGAAGTGAGCGCTACGGTCGTGGTACATTACATCATGAAAGCACTACTGACAGACATCTGAAACCGACCGCCGATGAAAACCAAGAGACTTGCTTATGTCCACGGTACATCTAATCGGCAAGCGCCGCTTCATAAATATTGCTGACAGAATACGACATCAATGCTGCGTGTTGATACGCTTCCTTGCAGAGTTATACAAATTAAACTGTGCAGTGGATTTTGACAAGTGAGAGGAATCTCACCAAGCGCAGAGTTCCTTAAAAAGAAGAAAGATGAAGTCATTGAAAGATCGAAATAACACCAATACAGATGCAATTTCAGAGATGGCATTCGCAGCGCCTTTAGCAGCAATTTTGTCCTCCTTGCAGCATCCTCAAGACGGTGAACAAGTTCCGCTTCATTCATATACCAAAAAAAACAATCGATCAGATGACAACAATGAAAGCATTGGATATCTGACAAAACAGTTGTCTTATATGGCAAAGGAAATGTCCCATCCGATATCGAAATTACTTTCACAAAATGCTACACTGAATTTCACTCAACAAATACATTTTCGAGTGAAATCTATGTAATACTGCCTCCGAGTTTACTGCAAATTATTTGCGCCATAATAAAGAAGAAATGGCGTTCAGTTTTCCTTCTCGGATGAGTGGCGCTCCACCGACTGATTAAAGCCGGATAGCGCGCAGTGTGGAGCGATTTCGATTTGAATGAACTCTCGTTTCATCAATAGGAGGTAGTTCGCATCACACGTAAATAAACAATTTTTGCTGTCATGGAAAGCTCGCCCCACACAGAATTTATAATTGAGGCCATTCTCACACGAACTCCCACCTCCATCCCACCTATCTTCCTCATCCTTCCTCCTCCCCCCTTCCCTCCTCTTCCGGCTATCCTGTGCTTTCACATACAAGATACAACAGTTTGCCTCATTCTGCAAACTCACCCACTCGTCTACCTTGCCGCAAAGAAGCCACTCAACAACAAGGCTATTACAAAGTTTCCACAAGAGATGCTTCTCGAGAAAATCGTTATTGAACAAATAAGTATACCTCTGAAATATCTATGGACTGATCGCGTCCTGAGAACTGTTCAATCCCTCGCCCCCCTCCGCCCACATCTATCTCTCCTGCCCGCCCAAAAAAGCCTCATTGCAGCAAACTATTTCAGAAAGCTTTTCTCATAAGATGTTGCTGTTATCCAATCACGAATAAACAAGGGCGGGCAATACGAGAAGGGGTGATGATGAAGGTGTTTCGGAAAGACGATGTCGTGTGGCAATGTTGTGTGGCCATTTGTGCTACTGGTCCTCTCTTCTCTACGTTTTACGCCTTGATAACTTGCTCCGCAACGTTCACCACTCATTGTTTGACATCGAAAAATATGATCACTCACCGCTCAAAGAAAAGCTGTGCACACAATTCTGACCTCAAACAATAACAACTGTTTACTTCTTTGCCCAATTCCTTCCGGAAGTCATCGTGTGTAAAGCGTTTTATGATGGGCAAGGTTCTCTAATGGGCATCTTAACCAATAAAATATCCTCTGGTTGATATCCTGACCAGCGAAGTAATATTTTCATGACACGTAAATAGCTATCAACCAATAAAGGTCACTGCAATATCCATTTTTTCAAATGTTGCTACTGCAAGTTCGATAACAACTTTTTTTTCAGCGAATGGCCAGTTCGGACGATTTCCTCCACCACCACCACCACCTCCTCCGTACATGGTAATTGCTGAAAGGATAACCCAGACATCACTGATGAAGTTTTCGTTTGTAGAAGCAAGACTGTATTCTTTTCGTAAACTCACCTATCGATTAGTTCCACTTGCTGAGCTCAGAAATCATTTTCTTTCATGGCATTCTAAGAAGTGCTTGGGAGAGGAGGGGGAGGTGGGGTGTTACTATTTCGCTGCCGAATTTGGGATATGAATTTCAATCGATTTGAAGTTCATAAAAGAAAACTTCCCCTAGGTAATAGCGAGAACTTGAAAGAGGAGCCGGGAAGGGGGGAGAGGGAGCAAAAAGGGGTGCTGAAGAGAAAACAACGTTGACAGCGACACTGTTTCAAGAGAGATATTGAGGTTCATATATGTAATGGTATCATTTCTTGAGAGCGGAAACGCACTGGGACTAAAAAAAAGACAGCGGGCTTAGAATGTAGAATAGTATCTACCAGAAGTAGGTATAAGCATATTCTGTTGTGAGTCACTTTCCTCAATTCCTCGATGCTGAATGTTGTACGTTTCAGTTCCCAGGTCCCCCACCGCCACCCTTTATGCCCGGACATCTGTTTCCGCTGCCTCCCCCACCCCCGCCCTTTTTGCCCGGACACCCGTTTCCACCGCCTCCTCCACCTCCACCACCGTCCTTCATACCGGGGCATCCGATTCCACCAGGTCATCCTTTCTGGGGAGGTGTGCCATCACCCGATATGGGAATGCCACCGCCTTACCCGTCATGGTCATCGCAATCACAGCAGCTACAACAACAGCAATGGGAACGATGGCAACAAGAGCAACAACAGCAATGGCGTCGACAAAACCAGCGATGGCAAGAACAGATACGACAATGGCACCAACGGCAATTACAACAGTGGCAGCAACAGCAATCTTCATGGCAGACTCAAACGGTCTCCAGGGTCCAAAGTAGCACCGAGCTGCCTACTACTACTACTCATGATTATCGTCGCCTCACAAGCGCAACGACTAGGCGGCCTACAATGGAAAAGGTTGAGACTATGTTTTCAGCGTGAATGTCCGAATAAACAAAGATTTCCCCCGAGATATCATTTTCAAGAATACTTTCGCCCCACTATGGGAATGGCGGCTTCTGCTTTTAACATCATTGGGAATCAAACAGTGCATATTAAAATGGCTTCTGTTCTAAGGGTGGAGGAGCGGGGGGGGGGGGGGNGGGGCGAGGTAAGGGAAGGTGGACTGAGAAGAAGATTGCTGATTGCACAAGTCAAATCACTTACCCTTGACCCGAAGCTATATTGGGTTTTTTCAGCCAACACCTGGAAGCAAAGAAATGGAAGTGGATATGTCATGGATATCAGCATCAAATGTGGATAAACAGTTTCTAGCAAAGCTCTCTAAGGGGGAGCAGTGGACAACAGAGGGCAAAAAGCGCAATGGTCACCTAATCGAAACAGAAAAACGGCGGCAGCTTCAGGATGGTGATACGGGTATCATTCGTATCTTGTTCGCGTTTATTTTGGGCTTCTCATAAAACCATAGATTCAGCTCACTTTTCCGCTTTGAAGAAGTATCGAAGAGTTTGTCCTCTATCGCTACCAATTTTTGCATCGGTTTCAGTCGAATCTACATGCGAAATGTTGCTACAATACGAATTGCTCATAGCGCCATATATAAGCAAATATAAAAGTCACCAGAGGTTACTGAAAGCGACGGTGTGTAAAAATAATGAAGCGGTCCCTCATTCTGTTCAAGCGAAGTGCAAAAGTGGGAAAGTTTCAGTTCGTGAAAGGCAATCGGTTTCTTCGCAAGATGGTTAATTCATTCAAAAAGGAGAAAATAGTTGAATATCAGTAAGTTAAACAAACATGGGAGCGAGTATACAATGTGCTCCAAGAGCACATAAAGTCGCATGTTTCCAAACACGTTCGAACATATACGATATTCAAATACGAAAGGTGCAAATATACAAAATGTGTAAAAATTACAAAAAATAGGCATATGCAAAAATAACGATGCCATATTCAAACAAAAATAAAACTTGTGCAATTCTAGGTACTTTTAGAGCACCTTATATATTCTTGTACCGATGACATTGTTTGATGCAGCTATGGCGGTTCGACGATTTGCTTTTTGTACCGCTTTCTATATTGTTGTCCGCGGATATAATGTGTCCCATTTACAGGTACCGATAGCTCAGTTGTAAACAAACCACCTCCATTACCAGGACTCGTAAGGATCGATGCTGAAGATGATGTGCGGCGAATGCGCAACAAATAACCGACATTTAACACTTCATACATAGGCTGCGGAAGTTGTACTTAAAACTCAATATATTTGTACCTAAAACCTGTAAATAAATCCTTTCGGATAATTCGACGCGGTATATTAGGCTGGGCAGTCAACCTCTCGTTCGTTCAGAAGTCTGTTAGCAGGTTGCAAACAAGAGGGATTGGAAAGTTTTGCTGGTGCTCTTATTTCCACGTGGCAAAACAGAGACTACCAGAATCCACCGAACGATATCTGGTCATATGTGAGGAAACAAGAGAAGTCACAAGTCTTCAGTAAGTGCTTTTCTGAAGTCATTATAGTTTGGAACCATATTGCTGTCAGAACCGCATTCACAATCAGTCAATCAAACTGTTATCCACAACACAGCTTCCCCATCAATAGTGCACATTTTTGTCAAAGCGCACAAACAATCCTCAGCGTTTTCTAAGCAATAGCACTTTGCGGCCACGAAGTGAGAACCATAGATGTGCATAAAGATTTCCAACTGAATAACCTGTTGACTGTTAGTGTACAATCTGATTACAATGTTAGATTCCGCTACAGCTATGGAAAGGGAAGTTGAAAATATTTTGTACAGAAATGTCATCGTTATGCGATTGTTTGAAGGGAATGGTTTTAAGAAGATCTCGCAACAAACGCTGAGAAGAAGGGTGCACTTGATACATTGATGAGAGCAGCACCAAACAGAACTGTGAGAGTTACAACGTTCTCGTGATGACCATCGAGGCTATTAAGGGTTTCGTCGAGATAGCTTGATGTTTCGCTGGCATGTTGGTTGTGTAGGCTGTAACCGTGGTCTTGTCATGAAAACAGCATATATGAACAAAAGTAGAGGGCATGATGCTCCAAAATCAGCCTTCTTGTGCGTCTTTGGCATGGTTGTTGGAACGATATCACGAACTGGTTCAATGGCCTCAACAACTTCATTGATGACATGCAAATTTCCGTCGTATTTTCCAAGGAAAAAAAACGAATTTTTTCTCGGGTTCTGAGATTGATTGCTCCAAACGAAGTGATCATTGAATTTCAATCGCAAAATTGTTCTCTCGAATTGTTGGTCGACGCATCTGCCCTCTGTAAAGCACAGTCCATCGAATGAGGTGTACTACAAGTAAGGTTATATCAATAGAGAGAGGTAAACGAGACGCCACAGATTTCGGAAACAAGACTGCCAAGGAAAAGAGGTACGAATGAATCGATCATCGCTTCAATTTATATATTTTTTCTTGTGGGGAGGGGGGAGGGGAGGGGACATTACACGGGGGATCAATTAGCGCTTTGACTTGTTCGTTAGCGATTCTTTGGGATTTGGGATTTCCTAGCTGTTAAGAAACTGCAATTTAGCACTGAACTTCGGTGCCACCTCTCCTGCGCATCTAAAAAGTAACCTCTTTCCCTGTGAATGTATGAGATGTGCTTACACAGGGACTGTTTGGACTACACACGGAATGCACCGGAAGTGCACAAAAACGAGCTTCCATTTGCAGAACAACCAGTGAGTGCAAACGACCATAAGTATAAATCAGGCTGTACACTCATTGTTAGAGCTGGAGAACATCTGACGGCGCTGAAGAAACCTTTGTGTATATTTGTACGACTTTGTACATAGCGGAAAATGTTTGAATGCATATTCGAAGTAATCACCGCATATCACGCAAATTTTCGAATAACCTCGTCTATGGGTGCAGTAGTAAAGTGACTTATCTTAATTTATTAATCATGGAGGCTATCAGATGGCCGCAGTGAAAAAAGTTTCTATTTTTCAGTGACCAAGACTCCTGGTTTTCTTCAGTTCCTTTATCGAACGGGAAATCAGCACTCTTTACTTGTGCCTATTTCTACTGCCGCTGTCCTTGCTTTCCTTCTTCACTCTTCCAATCCTTCTCACACCTTCCCTCCTTCACTTTCCATATTCTTCCCGCACTTTTTTGCTATCTCCAACTAATATCCTCCTCTTTCATTATCTTCTACGGAGTTTCAGAGGCCTTCTGATGTACATGAGTCATCCGATTGTATCTTCCAACTGGTGGAACTGGCATATTTTCGAAAAGTTGGACGTGGCTATCAGCAGCAACATAAGATCAAATTCGGCTAGCTTTTGAAAAAAATGTGGCTGTCTATTGAGATGTTTCTGTGTTTGTGTGCCGTTTGAGGTCTCTGTTCCCATCAATTTCACTGTATCTGTATCAATGTATTGTATTCCTGTTTTATTTTGTCTCGTTGATAAATTCCATGTTGGGAAGGGCCTATTTGCATTTTCTTTCAAACTGTTCGCTCTATAAATTTTTTATGACTTTCTGAATAAAGGTAAAGAAATATCATAAGACAATAATGCATCGCTTTTTGGACACTTCACTTCAGAAATGTTCTTTTATACGTCCTCGACATAGATAGCACAGATATCACTTCCGCAATAGCATAGTGATTGCAACCTAAACAACTTGCTACAATCTCGTTTTGCACGAGTTTGAAGTCTCCTTCCTGCCGATATTATTAATGCTGTTGAACTGCAGCTGAGTCATTTTTCTTGGAAATCATCGATGCCTTCACACAGTGAATATGTGCGTCACACATGCTGTTTATTCATATATATTTCCCATGCTTTTCCACTTTTGCGCATCAAAATAAAATGACGTGAAAACAAGATTCGATTTGCTTCGGAACTAAGCACTGTAATGATCTGCTTTATTGAAGCTAGCTTCTATCTATCAGTGCAATTCCAGAAGAGTTTTGAAGAGTTTCGGTTTATTCTATCAAAAATTGATCAAAATCGAACGAGAAGGCCTATCGCAAAATAAATTGCGGCAATTGAAGGAACGCACAAAAATTTTCTCATATAAGACGTTTCACTCGGAAATTAGCCGACTTTGAGCAAATTGCCTGCGGTGTTCCGCCACAGAATTGCTTCTTTCTCAGAAAACTCCACTTTAAAGAGCTGTCTGAGTAGCCTTCGTTCGGCCGATTCAGAAGTCAAAACGCATCGGCGCAGTGCAATCGGCATTCGAATATCCAGTTTGACGAGCGATTGCGTGATTTGTTTTGTGCTCGTACCGATCTTTTTCTGCTGCAATCGTCATGCTCGATCGTCCTCTCAGCCTATCCCAATTTTATAGACAATTAGCGATTTATTTTGCTGTCACTGGGTTACTTCTCTGTCAACAAGGTATGGCATCTTATTGTTTCATCAACATTTGCTTCAGCAATACTTTGAGTCTTGACTAATGTGGATTTTATAAAGACATTTAATTGTGTTAACATAAGAGCTGAGTAATAAAGCACTAATCTAGATTTCTTCAAAAAGAAAAAGGTTAAGTGCGGGCTACGCCAAAACTATGTGGTCATTAGTAGACTAATTCGTTCACTGCTGACAGCTTGTTGTGAGCATATAGCCTCGAAGCCACTGCTGGGGGCAGCGACAATGATACTCATGATCAGCCACCGACCCACCCACGTCCTCCTCCCCTTCCCCCTTTCGCTCTCCGAGCAGCGGCTGGGTGAGTGATGCAGTGACTTGACAGGTTGGCTCAGTGGGCTAGGTGTGACCGTCAAAAGAGGAACAAGTTGAAAATGAAAAGTGAAATATTGGACAAATTATCAGACTTCCTTAATATTTCTTTAAATTATTCCCCTTGCTCATCCTTCAAACAAAGTGTAATGAAACGGCCCCACCCACGATATTTGATGCAGTAATGAGGCTCGGCTCGTTGCATACGACTTGCCATATAACAGTTAAGCTCATAAGGCAGTATTACTCCTGAAAATGATATCGCTGACAATTTAGAATGCATGGTGTTCGAGGAAATGGAATGCAGACATAGAATAAAAAGAATGTGAGTCTTCTGCTCTGCCGGATTTTGGGAAAGCGAGCAGACTTTTATACGCAAACGATAGCTTTTAACTTGTGCCAACTGGCGAATGTTGACAGGCTGCTGCACCAGCACTCAAAAATATTAGAATCAAGCAGGACATTAGGGCGCTTTCCTTCATTCCTCCGTGCAAGTCATCCTACCGCTAAGTTTACAGTGAAGGTTTTTAAAGGAGTAACTCACCAAGGTTAAGCGATGCTCTTCTGAATATTGGAAGTGCCCAACGCGAAGCGCACGTGGGCAAAGATTTGTTTATCCTCCACGAGGGAAACATAGAAATGTTTGAAAAGCAAAAGATATAGCCACAATAACTACACAAACATGCCAAAAGAATTGGCGCGATACACGCCTTCACAAATATGTTACATAGGCCAACGTCTTTCGTCATCTTACACTGTCATCTGAACATTAATGAGATATAGTAGAATATGAGCGGTGACAATTTCATAATATACCTGCTCCGACCACTCATAGAAGCGTTCGGAAAAAAGTCCCTTTCTCTGCGCTTCTGAAACCGTGTATTTGCGAATTACCTCATAGTAGCATCATGTCTGCGCCTAATTGATTGTAGGTCTGTGTGCCTGTCCCTTCATTAGTTCCTTCATGTGGATGACAAGTGGATGACGTCTTTTGTCACCTTGCACGTCGTTTCATTGATTTTGGAAAGTGGACTGGAGCTACTTGAAACTGAACACATTTTGTGTCCACGGAAATTGTTGATCTATTGCCGAGCATTTGTGAATATGAAAGAACTAAATGAGTGGGCAAGGGGAAAAGAATTGAATGCACGTCATTACATCTTGCATAGAACTTGCGCTTTTGTTTTTGACTCGATGTTGTGTAAAAAGTATGGCCCGGTTCGAGTGGGATCATTTCCAGCCTCGGACAGATGGTGCAAAGAGGGGAGAGCAAATTTTATTGAATGAAGGCGGACGATGTTCACAGCATTCCAAGAGGATGTTTATTCGATATGACTGGCTAAATAGAGAAAATGAACTGTTCTAGTGAGGAAGATGAAGCTCGTGGCAGTTCTAGAGAAGGCAAGCCTTTAATAAACTGTTGCTTGATATGTTCAGCTACTGTAGCACTGGCTAGTATTCGTCCTGATCAGCCGTATGGTAGCTGTGTAAATGACGATCGACTGTTCAATTCGGCGTCCGCCATCTGCGGTAATTATCGCAACTAGTAATTCCTAACAATTCCGATGTTCAGTTTCCGCGCAACTTGGCGGTCTTTTCGGTGGTCTCGGTGCCCTTCCGCAGTTCCCTGGCTTGCCGCAACTGCAATCACTTGGTCTGCCTCAGATTTCCTCACTGGTAAGGTAGAACGCAAAAAAAAAAAATTTAATTTGCTGGTGAGCTTTCTTTTTCTCAGTTTGTTCCTGTTAAGGTTGGATTTCGTGCTAATATTGTGGTGGGCATTGTATTTGGGTGATACTTAGTGGTGTACAAATTTTTTTTCACAACGGTGCGCCTTATGAGGTGGCTTACTGCATCTGCAGAAGATGCATCATGCTTGCGGAACTTGCTGCACATAGAGGCTTCCATTATTTCGTTCTCTGGTACAAGCTAAGTGTGTGTTCAATGTGAGGCTGTGCCGACAGAACTCTTCAGCTTTCTGATTTGTTGTGCTCTGTCCCCACTTACAAGCTCGAGACGGACATCAAACATCAAGTCGACTGTGAGCGCGATAGTGCTTCGGAACTCCAGAGCGGGTCATGTTATGATTATAAGGAACGAAAGCAAAAGCGCTCGAAGCTTTTGGTGAAAGAGCAATGAATATGATGGGTTCCTTTTTCGGCTTGATGCTTAGCTTTGCAGACTCGTTGTCAAAAGTGCGTATGGTCGATATCTAGGCGCATCGCCTCGAAGCTCCCTCCTTTATCAAACAAGTGTAGACACTGCCACGTTTGGCCGCAGCCGATTAATGCTGTTTAAGGTCCACCCTTCATTGGCACCAAAAAAAACTTTCCAGAACTCCCATATGCCCATCATGAACCTTCAGTTTTCGCAAATGATCACACTGTGGCATGGTTATCTTATATTCGAACCCAGGAAGCAGCGCTGATATGGTCTCATAGACTGTCTTGTCCAGCTTTGTAATAAAGCGTGGAGAGAGAGGGAAAGAAGCACAGCCCATCAGGTCAACCTTCCTTTTTGCTCGTAGTGGACTATCTCCCTCATAATGCATCACACGTCGTTATGGTTTCCTCGAGGCAAAGTCTACCGAGAAATTTTGAAACGCGTCCACGTGATGTACGTTTGTCATGTCCTGTTGCTTTCAGATTGCACCTTCTGGCGGCGCTGATCCCCTCAGCCAAATGCTCGGTAATCTTGGAGCCTTATTCCAAGGCATATCTCAACCGCAACTGCCACCTTCGCCAACTCTATCACCATTGCCACCTCCTTCGCCACCATCAACCTTGCTTCCTCCGACTTTTCCTCCATTCTTTCCAACAGAGGCTACAACGACTATGATGCTACCATTGGAGAGCACCACTAACGATATGTTCCCAACTTTGGTGACTGAATTAAGTGTTGATGTCGACGAGAAGACCAACAGTGGGCAAGTGTCCTTCTTAGGAATCATCCCGGATGAAGATACGGTGAACGCTGATCTGTATTTTAACGTTGTTGAATGATTCATGGTTGTTCCAAAGTACGTCTAGTCTAGCCAGAAAGTAAGGGACACAATTTTCTATATGTTTCATTGGTTCATCCGTTGTGCTATTGCATTGGGGCTGTAGGTTGTGCCAGATGAATTAATCAACGACTCAGTGAAGGTGGTCGGCACTCAGTTCGCTCGTTCTTCCCGTATTCTTGCCAGCAAAGTGTTAATGTGGCGTTTCTTAGGTGTTCAGCGTCGATGCCGGCGCAAAGCGCACAGGAAATAAGTTGGGCCAAGTCATCGCATTTGTATGTCGTAGAATATTCTCACCGAAGTTTTTATCTTTGTGTTCTTGCTGCGACCACTTCAACTCTCATGTGTGTCTGTGATGCAGACCGAAAACGTTTAGCACGAATTGCATTTCTGTCACCTTGTTTAGTCATAACATTCATGCGAGAATAATGTGCAATAAATATTTTCAGTTTTTGCTGAGGTTTTCAGCCGGTAGGCAAAATCTGCGCACTGAACTGTCCACAGTTTTAGCGTAAGGAAGAACGGTAGTTGCTGGTCTCGCTTGCTTAAAGAGAATATGCATGTAGTGTCTTTCCTGTTGGTCTCATATAGCTCTGTAGCTCATGAGGATCTCTTTCCTTTGATAGGCATCATGGCACTCGGGAATGTTCAATGTACGAATTATTCCGTCCAGCGGGTGAAAACGCTACAATATAAGCACATCTGTATCTGTAACGTTGTTTAGGACTACGAAACGGCAGAAAATGTGGATAGCATGCCGGATTTTACGGGTATGTTGTCCCATGGCGAACACTGGACCACGGAAGGGAAACGAGGTGGCAAGAACTCGGGTCCAGGTGAGAGAGGCGGACCAAATATCAACGACGGTGATACAGGTTAGCAATTGCACCAAGAGTTTCTAATTTAGGGTCATTCTTTTTTGTGATGCCATGTTTCTTTTATGGCTAAGTGAGGTGCCTTTCAAGAAAATTAGTCATTGTTGAATTTCGCTTCCAGTAACAGTTCTTTGAAAGCAGTAAGCTCTTCGGCAATCCATAAAGAAGAGCTATGTAAGAAGACACACTCAAAGCAGATGTGTTTTTTAGTTTCTGACAGGACATTAAGTTTTCTACAACGAATGCTCTTTGAACATTACCGAGTTTATGACTTTCCAGAAAAAGGTTTGTTCATTCAAATTTTCTCTTCGCTTTTTGGGTTTTTAGCAAAATAAAATCTCTTCAGAAGAGAGGGTGAACTACAGTTACCATCCTATTCCACACCGACGATGGATATGTGCAATAGCAGAGATTTCCGTGTCTCCTCCGATCATTGTGTACTTCAATGTTGATAAGTCGGGAGAGATTGCGGTTTTGGACGAGATTTCGTGGTCTGCGTGATCCAATTCTTAGTTACAGCCTCTTACCTATTCACCTATCGTAGCTGCTGGGCATTGACTGGTATAACAGACGAACATTAGCATCTAGCTAACTTTGTTTGTTTGCTAAGATATCCTTGTTTACCAAGAATGCTGACTTGGTCGCCTACCAATAAATAAATTTGCACCCTAAGTAAGATGCGAATGGAGCATTTTTCCATTAGTTAGACGTCTCCACGAGTCGAAGGTGCTTCACTACTTCACGAGTGTTGTCGTGAATGAGCATCCTGCCTGCGAGAATACCTTTTACTTCAGATGCCACGGACAAGCATTGCACTTGCGAAAATTTTGCAGACTGATAGTCTAATACCGTCTCTCTCACAGTCACTGCAAACTGCTTCGGTGGCATTTATTCCATGATGGTCCCTCTCCTCGCGTCTTTATCTCGCCTCGCTTCATTTCCAGGTAGCGGCGATCACTCAGTAATAGGAAGGCCACCACCACTTCCTGGCTTAGTGGAAATCAACAAGCATGACGAAGATAAACTTCGACGTTTTCAAAGAGACAATCCAAACTGGAAAATACGATCTTCGGGTCGACTGTGATGTTGACCGCAGCTTTCGAATGGGGGCACTGAAGATCTCGAACCAGTAGTCCTGAATTCTACCTTCTTGTGGCATTTGTTAAGGAAAGTAAAGCTTTGTTCCCACTATATGCGGACACAAGAAGCTGAAGGTTTGGAGCAAGTGTAGAGCTGAACAAATGAGTGAGCGTGTGCTTGTCTGAATCGGTCTCCACGTTGGGACGTTCCCTTGATGTCCAAAGGGCCTGAACTGTTGCAGGTGGCAATTCCTGTTGGATATGGACAGGTGCTCAAACAGCAGCACCATAGCAATACATGTACCTATCTATTTTTGACAGAAGGTGCAGCTTCATTATGGCCTTTCATAAAGTAATTGCTGTGCATATCCAACCACGCTGTTCGACTGTTGGATGTAAATATGATTCCAAATAATTTCAAGTGGTTTCACGTCATTTTCTTCCATGTGCGCCACTTGTCACGTCATTTCACGTCGTTTCACTTCATTTCGATGTCGAAAGTCACGGCAATTGATGAAAGCTGTTTCTTTGAGCAGAAATCCCCTCCACTAACCATGCATATCGCGTAATTTTGTTCAACACCAATCACATTTCAAGGTTTCGAGCAGCATCCGTGCACACATTCTTAAATTCAAACTCTCTTGTTGCATGCTATTTATGCTTATGCCTTTAATGCTTATGGCAAGAGCAAACTTTGAAACGGTCACCCCCGCTGACCTTTTTGCAATATCGGCATACTTAATGCATCTCGTCCTGTTCGTGTGCACACGGATTTTTGGAGCATCAATTATAGCAAGCGAATTCTCTTGCAGTCGGTTCACAACGGCAAATGCGGTTCATTATGTATCTAGTTAAATGCGATCTTTGAATACTTTTAAATTGTTAGGCTTTCCTTCATGTTTATGCGCATTCTTTTCGCTTTCTATTTATGAGATGAGTCATTCACGCAGATGTCACCTAAATCCTCTATGAGAACATGTTGTTGCATGGAGAATGTTCGAGAGGATCAAAAGGGCGCAAATCCAGTTCTCTTCTTATGCTTTGATGCACTAAATTTTTCATTCTGTTGGCGCATTCGAAATCTCTCCCTTCCTATCTGCAATCTGAAAGCTAAGCGTAATCGCGATAAGCCTGGGTTATCAATACAATTCATTTTCTTATTGCTTTGTGCGGTTATTATAGATGCTCTTTGTGTCATTCCACTATTCACTGACTCAGACGAGACTCACCTTACATTGGACTCGACCGAGACTGATCTTGTATCAACTTTATTCACTAGAAATCTTTCAGAAGATCATCGCTTTGCTCTAACGTATCATTTCCGGCGATTTGTTCTTATTGACGTTCTCGTGTGCTGTAACTACCTTTTGTTAAAGCATAGCAAAGTAGCCACGCTGTGTGTTGTTGTGAAATGTGTTGACAGCTTAGTCTCGATATCCATAACGTACTCGTTCCCTGCTATTTGCTGATGTGTGTATTATTTGACCATCATTGCGCTGGGAACATTTTCATAAGGCGAATCGAGGAAATATATTTTATTGTTGATCGTTTATGGCATCAAAATAAGATAAGGTAATATTATCTATGCGATTTTCTGCTCAACAAGATTTATTGAGCGTTGGAAATGAGCGACAAAAGTGCTGAAAACGGTTTATAAAGTACTGCAGACAATTCACCTTGTAAGTTTCAATTAGTAATCATTGAAATAATTCTTCCGCTTTCTGATTAATTGTTTGTGAGAAAAGGATAGTGCACTCTAGTGAAGTTGAAATTCAACAGCACTCAAATAATGGATTTACAAGCAGAACACTTGCCAACAACGAGCCGGAGTCAATAATATTCTGCACTTCATCCAGTTTCTTAGCTCTAGAAGTTCCGAGTGAGCGTATTCGCAGCAACACAGATATCATTCATGGTATTATTCAAACAAACCTTTCTATAAGAATTCTTCCTTTGACAACTTCTCATCCCCATTCTTTCCACCCGTCCTCTACATCTTCCTGTCTTCCTAAAGATCCCCGTGTTGCTACACCACTGTAATGATTTAAGGCTGCAGGCTGTAAAAGGGTTTTTCATGAACCTCTTTCGCAATATATTAGCTCTGCTAAGAAGACTTATGGAACTCACGTATCCTAACAATTGCTCAGATCAACTGTTTACGGCTAACGAACATCGGGAGGAAGGAAAATTAACTCAATGTTGATGTACGCGTAATTACTTCAGCATTGTGCCAAGTAAACCTTGGTAAATTTTGTTTGGGCCGCAATCCCACAGGCGATCTTCAGATTGGTCTCAATGAAATGGCCAGCATCTTCGGCTTCGGTGGCGATCATGGACTCCTAGCAACTACTGAAAATGGAAAATTCGACATTAAATGTACTTACTGTTTGTGAATAAAGTTGCGAAGCCACTGGCGTCTTACCAGGACAATGCATCAACGAAAAAGGACAAACACCATCGCATTTTAAATGGCTTCATTTGTGAATCTTTGCTACTTGGAAAGTCAGGAAGTAGGAAGCGACGAAGGAGGGACAAAAGCGGAGGGGAAGATAGAAATTTCACTCTGACCTTGGGGCTGTAAATGATGAATCATAGTGAGCCAACGCCAAAGAACCGCATTCCGACGCGTTTTATGCAGTGCTTGTCAAATCGGTCATTGAGCAATTAAATTCTATCGAAGGAGCCACAGGAAGAAGAAACGTTTTTTTCATCGCAAAACGGGTTCCTAATTTCAACTTCGCTGCAGTGAGTTGTTATGCCCCTTCGTTGGCAAGCTATTGACAAGACTCGCCAATACCTGGTCGGTGCGTTATGATACACTTCGACCAACGCCAGCACTGTCATGCCGATAGCGGTTGCCGCAGCACTTCTTTGTCACTGCTTTTATAACCGCCCTGAAATGCTTCGTCAGTAACGGCATATGCGGAATGAATTAATTTTGACTAGCAAGCGAATCGTTTTTTCTCAAAAAAAAAAAATAAATAAAAGCGCATTCGTCGTTTTCGGCATGTTGATAGCTTATCTTCTAGTTATCATTTTGGGTCGAATTAAATCATATTAAGCTAGTAGCCTGGCCTCATCAACTAATATATCTGCAGCAATATTTTGCTCGTCAGTACAGCGCAAGACAAAATAGCATCAGAGCGGCAAATTAAGCAGAAGTAGAGGAAGGTTGACCCATAGAAATGCGAATCACATGGAAATATTAGTGTTGCTTGCGGCATAGTAACTGCTTATGCAGAGCGGTCATAATGAGGGGTATAAAGTGAGCATAAAGTCAAATTGGAATCATACATTATTCGAGGACATGTGGTTTCCTTGCAACAAACCATGGGGCTGTGATTGGAGACGAGAGATTCGGTGTGGATTAGGCGACCGGCCTTCAAGAATAACATGCAAGCATGCTCAATGTGACTATGTACATTTGAAAGCGTTCTTTTAACCATTAATATTTAAAAATGTTAACAGAACAATTTAGGTCATATAAAAACTAATTGAATCCTGAATACTAAACTATGCACGTCAACGGACACATTTCATAGTAAGCAGTTCAGTATTGCGTTTACCTGATGTTTGAATGCACGAGTCTGTTATCCAAACGAAAGCGGGCATATTTAATGCAATTGGCTAAGCGGTGCTCGAAGTCAACAAGCGATAAAGGATTTTCAATCATCATGCTGCAATGTGCATGACTTGATAGCCATGTGTGAGACTCATAGGTGAAGCAAATAATGACCGCTTAAGATTATGCTCTCTGACTGTAATGGAACAAGTACAGTATTCAAGCAGTTTTGCGGAGGCCATCAATTTTGAAAGCGGAGACGAAACATGTCGAACAATTATGACTCCTGATCTCATTAATGTGCTCGAAGAAATAAGGAGTTTGGCGAGAGCGTCTTTGAGGCAGGTCTACCTCTAAACATGGGCAAGTATTTCCTCATCCTCAACACTGCCTATTTGTGAGACGGAACTAACTATCACTCTTGCCATACTTCAGCAGCACTTTCGTCTTGTGATGTCTACCAAAAGAGGTTGAAGTAAGTTTGTTTTAAAAGCTCCATTTTTATACCACACATAGGTTTATTTGCCATATATAGTTTGATCATGCATAGGCTCATTGAGATTGATTTCTTAGTAGTTTTTAGTTTGGTAATAACTCTGCCGCGTCAGCGAACCAACTGGATAACTTGGTGCCTTCATCAACAATGGAAATTTCTTTCAGCCTTTCGAGAAGTAAACCACAACGCCAGTGTTTTCATCGCTATCACAACTACTGAGGGCTGCAGCGGCATCAGCTGCCTTTAAGCGGACTCAATAATGGTGTTATTTCACCTAGCGCTCGTTGAACCTACACCGAAGAATCTGAAGAGGCATGTGAATTTCCCTCGTCATTTATTTGCTTCCCTGGCTTCCCTTCTGGAAATGGTGCAAAAATTTTTTGATTTCATTGAATGCTAGTAATTTCGCTAATCGAAATTATCATCGTGGCTAGCACATTCGCCATATCCTCTCTGTTCCTACCCCCCCCCCCCCCACTTTGAGAACAATGCGCGCGGTGTTCATGCTTTGTGCATCTCTGACCTCTATCAGGTGCCTAAAAGGTCTCCATCAAAAGGAAAAACATTCCCAGCCAAAACTTCGCTCCCACTGATGGCGATTCTTCATGGTTGAGAACATCGCTAGCCGACTGCCCTAACCTGCTGGAGTAGCCTCACTTTGCTAAGCGATGCAGTGATGAGCATCTTTTATTGCTGGGGGGGGGGGGGGGGGGGNATAATGATGAAACAGACAACTATGCAAATGCAACGACAGCAGTGTTCATTTATATTAGACGGAAGAGTTATTCAGCTGTGATTAGCGCACTAAATTTGATTTTTATTCATTAATGACGTTTTGCATGCCATTTGCTACACCACCTTTCAGTGACGTGATTTATTTGCAGATGGTGAGCGTTGAATCAGTCACTCAGGCACCAATTACGATCGCAGAGAGGGAAGGAACTGAACAAAGGGGTGCGATGATTTCGAAGGCCAGTGCGAAGACAGGTGTTACTTATTTTGTACTGCTGGGGTTTTGCAGAGAAAACGTAATGGAAGAAGCTTTTTTAGTTGAGATGAGCGGTATAACTGAGGGGAGTGCGAAAAATCTCTACTGAAACGTTGGGATTAATTTGTATTTACCGCCAGTTTTCCTCACCAAAAAGTTATTTTGACTTTTTTTGCGAGTCAAAAAGTTATATTGACATACACCGCTCATTATTAAGCATGTTTGTATTCAACCACTCTAATAAAACGTGATTTTGTCCAGTTTAAGCGACTCTGTAAGAATGCGAATGCGTTTTTATATGGAAATGATCACAATAATCATGGACAACTTGCGATGGAAAAGTTTGGATCTCTTCACACCAACTCACTTCTAATGGCATTGAGTCGTGGGAGAGGCACAGTTGATTATGGCCCATCATAGCCGAAACACTTTTATGTAAAGGTTATGAAAACCATATTACCTTCATTGATAGTAGCTACCAGCTAACCGCATTACATGCTTGATTTCTTCTGCGATATCCTTCTTTTTACTTATCCTTCTTTTGACTTTCGTAGAACAGACTGGGGGAAGGTCAACTCAATGCCTTTAAATCTTGATTGGGATAGCGATTTCCCAAAACTGCTATAATATTGATCAAATTTACGAGAGCTTTCTATCATTTGAATATCATGTGATTGAAAGCTGCAAACCTTTGCGAAGGAACCGGGTGAAAGCCAAAGGATATCCTCCCCACTTGCAGCGCTTGGCTGCCGAAAAGCATTTTCTTTGGCGCGATCGCTTTCTTCCTGGGGGTTGGCAGCTTTTGACAAGTGTGCAAAGGACTTTCAGAAAGAGGGCTGAAAGTTCGCAAAGAAAAAGCCAGAAAAGCGCCTCATGTGCTCTGGCAACAAAAAATCATTCTTTAAGTATATGAATGGGAAACTCAGCACTTCAACAGATATTTGTGCTTTAAAAACTAAAAATAACTTGATCATCACCACTGACCGGGAAAAATGTGAAATGTTTGCAAATTACTTTACTGAAGTATTCACCACTGATGATAACGAGGCACCTATCTTTCCTATAAGATGCGTTAAAAAATTATATTGGGTTTCTGTTGGCTGTGATGTAGTCACCGCAGCTATTAGAAAGCTCATCGATAAGATCTCATTGACCCCAGACTCGGTACCTTCGTACTTTACAAAGCGGGCCTCTGAAGGGTTATGATACCCACTTTCTTATTTATTCAAACTCACTTTTTTTTTCAGTGGTTCCCTACCATCAAAATGGAAGACAGCTATAGTGACGCCTATATTAAAAAAGGATCCAGCGAAAAAAGTATATAATTATCGCCCCATCAGCCTAACTTCATCAATATGTAAAGTCTTGGAAATTATTGTTAAAGAAAATATTTTGTCCCATTTCGATTCGAACGCATTGATTAGTCGCTTAAGATTTATCGCTCACTTTGCTACCCTGCTGCGGACTGTTACGAGCT
>JAARMF010002020.1:21197-32110 GCA_022844705.1 Toxascaris leonina
AGATTGAGTAGGGTGTCATTGTTCCCGCATATGACTGAACATCCGACAGGTTAAAACTTTCATGGGCAATCTATTAGGAAAGCAATAGAGGGTTTTGATTATCCAGATTTCGTCATTGAAAAAACCACCGCGCATTCGACGCTTTACCTATCGATGTCCACTTAGTTGTTTCACTTTTATTATTATTACTTTTTACACCATTTCATAGCAAATTTCAACTACTTTCAACTAATGCAACCGTTCATAAAATATATTCATTTGATGGAAAATATGTACAACAATGAACGAGAGAAAAGCCTGAAAAACCAAAAAAAATTTTTTTTTTCACAAATTGGTCATTCTCCAAATAGTCGTAATTTTTCAAGAGATCTAAACGTTCGAAGTGGGAATAGCTTCTTGAGTAGCGAAAAGCATTTGTTCGTAGAAATAGATTCATGATAGTCTATTTGAAAATTCTCATTACTTATGCCAGCCGGCTTTCAGTTGCAATATTTAACAAGCGATATACACTAATGGACTGAACGACAAAACTTTCTCACATAAAAATCGATAAACCTTTACCCATAAATCACTCATAAATTGCCTATAAGTCTATCTATGAGTCTTCTTTAAATCGTCTATAAACCATCTATAAGTCATCACCGTAAAATTTCGAAAAATTAACTCGAAATATTCTTATCGCTATCAATTTCTAAACATTTTATAGCATACAGCTAACTCAGTCCATCGAAAACTTGCTAATTGCTATTCATCGATGCTTATTGATGCTGCTTTATACGCTTCATACATATAAACTACTATATTGCCTAGCAAATTTCATTCCTCTAAAGTTTATTTAATAGCTTATAAGCTTACAATTGAACGCTTATGGTAATATGAACAATATGAATCATAAACAGATTATTTCTGTGTTATAAAACAGCATATCTATGCTATAAAACAGCTCATTTCTATCTTATACGTTTAAATAATTCCACAAAATATTTCACTAAGACAGTAATACTGGCATAATAATTGCTATGTAAATGTTAGATTCATATCGATACGTGACCTCGTGACCTCATGACCTCTTTGATAAATGCAACTCAAATTTCAACGAGTAATCAAAATCACTCTGTCTCTCTCTCGCTAAAGAATCATTCATGTTTTTTGGATTCGTTTGAGAATTAAAAAAAAAAATATATATATATATATATATCAATTCCCAACAACGAATGCAATTATTTTTTTTCCAACTACAGCAATTATTTGCAAAAAAAAAAAAGAAAGCGTCTTTAATTTTAGCCATTTATTGGAAAAAATTTTACTAAATCTTTTTCCACCCGAAAATTCAAATATCACTCATTTATACATTCAGAGAGAGAGAGAGAGAGAGATAGAGAGAGAGAGAGGGATAGAAAGAGTGAGAATAGAAATTCTATATTTTAACTTATGAGTTATTTCTTCGAAAAGTCTGGCCACTATCATCGACCGGAAATAAGTTCAATCCATAAACGAAAATCCATTACGATAAATAGATGAAATAGAGCGTAAATTAAGTGAATAGCAACCGAAAAGAGCAGTAGCTATTTATAAATGTAAAACCCTTCGAAATATTTGGTTTCTCAAGAAGATAAAAAAAAAATATTCGGCAAAAGGTCTCGACTATTCATTTGGGCAATGATTTCGAGGGTAAATAAAAATAAAAATAAGAGCAAAAATAAATAAATAAATAAATAAATAAATAATTGAATAAATAAATAAACAAATAGGTAAATAAATAAATAAATAAATAAATAAATATATATATATATATATATAATTTTTTTCATACCATTGATTAGTTGCTGAATCTCTCTCCGCTTTAGTCATCTTTAAGAGCAACACCAATTTATTGATGTACGCTTGCACAAACTTCGAGAATAGAAATACTTCACAGTTTTAATGAAAATCTTTGAAGTAATTGTCGTAGCGCAAAAAATTTTCATAGCGTTTGCTTTTTTTGTTGTTGAATGCTTTCTTAATTGCTTCTTAGTAGGACGTTTTTACGCAAAAAAATCGATAAATCGAATGCTTATTTCCCATCAGGTGACCGGAAACTTCACATTCTTTCTTTGTTTCCTTTTCCGCAACGTTTCCCAATATGAATGAATGAATGAATGAATGATTGCTATTGCGACAATTATATAAGTTAGTTCTGTTGTATAAATCACTCTACTTGAATAAAGAGAATTATGTTTTACTCACTTCTCTAACTAGTTATTTGACTTATAGACTATAGTAGACGTGGTTCTCACCAACACAATCTTGAATTTGTAAATTTTTGCTGAATAAGAGAGAAATCAAATCTTTACGCTAATTCGAAAAGATTTAGCTGAACTCTTAAAAGCTCCCCTTTAAGCTCCATCTCATCAAATATTTTAACGTTCAATTTTATTTTTGTGATATATCACCCGGATATCAATTTCGCTTCTGGCGGTTAATATCACTTTGCATAGAGTGAATAACTTAAATTGCTTCAAATATCTATTCCATTTCGGTGATATGAGGAAAGGCATCAGCGGATGAGTTCAACTTCCGCTTAGGCGACGTAATTATTTATTATCGGATCCTGCTTTATTTAGACAAATTAATACTCTAACGAATAGGGCCATTTTGATTAGAGTGAGTGAAAATTATCGACAGCTTAATTTGCCATCCATTACATAGACAATGAAAGACTATGGGGTTTTGGGGGTAGGAAGGGGAGAGGGAGTGGGAGAGGGAGGGAGGAAGGAGAGGGGGGGGGGGGGCGGTTGCGCCGTGAATGTCGAATTTTTTTACAAATGATCGAATGAGTATCGTTAATGATTAAGGATTATTTATAATTTTCAGGTATGACGCATATCTGTTTCATTGCTGCAGTAGCGATTATTCTTGTTCTATCATCAGCATATTCTCAATCGGATGGCTTTCGTGCAATCAGATATAGGAATTGCAGTAAAGTTATTTTAATAAATATTTTTTTAATGTAATAAATTGAATAATTATCGTAAAGATTTTTACTGATGCAGAAAGTCACTAAAGAAAATTTCTTAAAATGATTGTAATCAAAAGTGAGGAATTTTCTATGGAATTTTTTTTTGTTACATTCGATTTTTCAAAATTTCGAATGAATAAATTCACAAAGAAATATCTTGCTCACTCTTTTCGTCTACTCCAAATATATTGATTGATATTTAGTGTTGACGACGAATGTTTTTTTTTTCAGCTCATTGCAGCTTAACTTTATATAATTTCCAAGAAATGTGAACTGATAACTGATAACGATAGAAATAACTGATAATGCATCAATTAGTAAATTATTTGATGCGACATATTCGGGATAATCGAATGATTTACGACGTTAATTAGCTTTTAGCATAAAGATGCTTTAGAAGGAAAAGAAGAAGAAGCCAAATTCATTCAATAAAAAAGCCTCTATTTAAATGACTAACGTAGTGGGACAAGGCTAGTAATAACGATTAACGCCTCCCCCCTATCTCCCCCACCCCCATCCTCCAAAAAAGTCTTATCATCTCATTGAAAAATCATTTCATCAAAGTCCATTTCTATAGAATTCTTTCCAAAATCCCCTTCCCCCTCCCCCCCTTAACTAACAAAATAGCGCTTGCGTTAATTGATGGCGAATAACAAATCGAAATTGATTCGTACATTGGACTAGTTGATGAATTCTAGGAAAATTAAGGGAATATTGTGCATTTTAGGGCTATTTTTATCGTTTTTTTTTCACATCTTCTGTAAAGAGCCAGTATATTATTAATATTCGAAATAGCGAAAATTTTATAATGATAGAAAAAAAATATTCTTTTTTTTTACTATCACTTTGTAGGAATATAAATTGAAGTCATTCACATTGTTGAGATAATTCAAAAATGAGAATATATTGCATTTTCAGAGTCGAATTTCGAATTGCTAAGTGTGGAAGCAGCTGGATGTCCAGGCAAAACTAATTATTGTCCTTTCAAAAGAGGATCCGAACCAAGAATTCGAATCGCTTTTAAACCAAGTACGTTGAAAACGATTTCGATATTAATTAAAATTTAGCACTAAAAAATCTGATCAAATCCATCAAAATTTCAGACTTTCAATTTTAATTAAGTTCAGATTGTTTTCGAATGAAGGTGGAAATTTTCCTTAAAAGCAACAAGAATTTCACGTCATCGATATTGATCGCATTCGATCAAAAAAAAAAACTTTATAGAAATATTTTTCATATATGTAGCAGAGTTGTTTTTTCTTTCATAATCTATTATCGACCTCCGGATCCACCTTAACCTTTTAGTGCATTTTTTAAATTAATAGATGAAGTCAGGCTCAAATAAAAAAAAATTAATTCCACTGTTCGCGAACGATCGAAATCATTATGATGAAGTAAGCGTTTCAACGAGAACGATAAGACAATTGCTTTGGAGCAATTAAAGGTCTTTTAAGTTCTAAGCAACTATCAGTGCATTTCTATTCCCGAAAATGATTCTTCGCTTAAAATCTCACCTGTTTATATCTCTCTCAACCCTCCCTCCTCCCCTCTTCCTTCCCCCTTCCCACTTCCCCTTTGGAAAAATTATTGAAATATGCTGAAATTCAATTTATCTCATAATGACATTTTAGCCGGGAATTCATGCTATGATGCATGAATTTCAGCGGAATGAAAGCCCAAATTAGAAATGTAAGAGCCCAATCACTCCCCCCCCTCCCCTCGCCCTCCCAAAAAAAAGAATTTCCCACCACTACGTGAAGAAAATCGAAATTTTTTTCAGCACGTGATGTCAAAGAGCTAGAGACGAGTGTTCGAGCAAAACTTGGTGCAGTATTTGTACCATTCAATCTCGATGAGAATAATGCATGTATTGGAGGCAATTTGACTTGTCCACTAAAAGCTGGACAAACATATTACTATTCGCAATCAGTGAAAATTCTTCAACAATATCCTAAGGTTAGTCGTATAGTCATTATTGTTCTTCCAAATATTGATAGATGATATAACATTGAAGAGTGCTAAGCTAATGCTTCAAAATAAGCTTAACTAAAAGCAACTTCGACTGTGAAATTATTTTCGATTATATTGATGAATTTGTCGAATCTGAATAATAATTTCGAAAAGAAAAAAAATTGACAAAAAATACCGAAATTCATCTTGTAATTGAATAATTAATTAAGCAATTAAATAAAAAAGAGATAATTGAAAGTTCATCGAAGTTTTAAGAGGATTGAATTCATAATCAAAATATTCATTTAGGTGGACGTTCAAGTCAACTGGCTTCTCAACGATAAAAGCAATGATGCGTCCGAGAATGATATGAATAAACGTGAAGTTTGTATTATTTTCCTTGCAAAAGTGATCGATTGAATAGCTAAATGCTTCTCATTTATGAGCTTTATATTTTATGTCCTCATTTGTATTACTCTCTTTTTTTTTTGTTATTTATAAATCAATTATTTAAATTGTATAGTACACTATAGATATTCAACACTAATTATTAGCTATTGAAAGAATATTTATGAATGCAACAAACGGTAATTGCTAATCATTAATCTTCTCAATCCATTATAACAAAAACTTTAGCATTTAATCTGATCTGATTCCACGGATTTATGTTCGAGTTTTCTTTTCGAAAATTTAGAGAAAATTATTCAATAAGTTTTCTTCTGAGCGATGTTTACATCTACGATTAGATTTTAACTTATCTATCTAGTCACAATTCAACAACTATAAAATCCACAACGATGATATGAAATATCTGCAACGAAGAGCCAAAGTTGGATTGCCAACTCAAATTTGATGATAGCTCATTGTCTTCTGCCTTGAGGTTCTTGATATAAATATGAGGGAAAATTTCTATGCCAATTTTTCTAAGCGACAATCTAAAAGTCGATCTGCTTGCTTTTTCTACACTACTCCGGACGGACAATAGAGGTCAATAAAGGTCACATTTGGCTAATAGCAGTTCGAGGTCTTTGATGCTCGACGCAGCGATGCGCTGATCACAGCATTTATCTACCGCATCAAATGCAATGTTTATATAGGGATTAGCAAAATACGCTAATGGCATGCTCTCAAGAAGATATCCTCGATCGATTATAATGGAAAAGAGATTAGACCGTACATTGGGCGCGGAGAGAATTCAGGAATGAGTGAAGGAATGATGAGTTGTTGTTTTTTTAAACGATTCACTGCGGCTACAAACAAATTCTTTCAATCGCTCATTTCATGGGTTGGCCTAACGCCTCTACCGAGCCCTCCTCTCTTGCACATTTTTTTACACTTTCTGATGATTGTTTTTTTCCCCGGCAGGTAATTTCCGGTAGAGACTTTTTAATACTAAGCTAAGGCTTAGTTTTTGAAAATGCGAGGGGTCGGGGGGGGGGGGGGGGGGGGGGGGGGAAGCGATGGAAAGCTCCCGTATAAGCTTATGCCTCGTTCAAATTTCTCAGTATAACGATGCTATACGAACAGATTAAAATCACAAAACTTGCTCTACAACAGTAATTTGTGAAAGAGTTAACTATCACTGTTAGAATATACGGAAAGAAGCGGTAATCAATTGTTCAATGAGTCGATCAAAATCACTCCAATCAATGTTGTTCGTTCTATTTGCCCCCAGGGCATGAATTAAAATGCTTTTAAGTTTCTTGTTCGGTAATGAATCGACATATGCTGAAGTTATGTACCAACGAATTCGAAACGTTTCTTTTTTTGGTGCTTCTCTTTGCAAAAATAGCAGATATGCCTAAGTGCTGTTAATTCATTTCCTTTCGCATTAAGTAATTAAAAGCGGAAGTTTCGACTTAGATTCTAAACACTTGTATTTATTAGCTTTCAAATATACTAGGATTTTTTTCTTATAGCCTATCGTGCAAAAAATGTGAAAATACAGGTAAAAGGTAGCAGATATCGTGCAATAAACGTGGAAACACAGGTAAATGGTAGCAGGTAATAAACTCGCAGCTGAAATTTCTAATATTTTGCTAAAGTTGTTTTCTTTTATTGCAATGTTATCGATCGATTGGCCGCTACATCGAAGTAAAGAGTAAAATAAATGAGAAATTAATTGAGTTTCATCAAAAGTGCACATTTTTGTGTTGTTATTTTACAAATTTGTTGCGTTTATTAGAGTCTTTTTTTTTTCTCTTTTTTTCTTAGCGATAAAAATTTTCTACACTTACCTTATCGCCAGAAAATCCAACCAATTCGAGTAGTCGAAGAATTCTTGTTGGTAATGTCGAAAGTAAAAGATTAAATGTACCTAAACCAAGATGTGTACCCGATTCGAATTGTGCTTTAATACGTTTATCTCGATCAGACCAAATTCTCGACTTCAATAAACGTTCACATTCTCTAAAATCTTTATCACATATTATCAATGTTATCACATCGGCTACTATTATAATTTACTCTTAAGAAAATGCAATAAATATTTAAAGCTTTAAATGGTTAATATGTAAGCTAAATAGCTAAAAAAAAAAAAATTCAGTTGTTCATAGAAATGTTCTATGAGCATTACGCATTTTTTAAGTGCGCTATACGCTATCTTCACCAATGAACCTTTTGCGTCGATAAGGAAAAAAATCTTTTTTTATACATTATATAGGAGAGAAAATATTTCATATGCGTTGATATGCTTCTGAGATGAGCGAAAATGGATTGTTAGCAAATTTTTGGCGAATTTATATAATAGTTATTGTTGCCTATTCAGTGTTGCATTTCATGACGCTTATTTATTTATTTATTTATCTGAATTGCAACGCTTGAATTCATTGTTGAACTCAATTCCCTTCTTTTTTTTTAAAAATCTTAGTTGCACTATGTGTCATCTCAGATCTTTCTTGCAAAAAAAAAAAAAGAAAAAGATCATTCACGTCGATATCTTTTGCTGTTGATAATCATTTCTTCCACTATCTTCATGGTTGCCATGGCAGCCTTTTTTCTCATCGATTTAGCTAATTTTTAGAGATAGAACAATCGATCAATTTAAGCATATCTATTATTCGATGCATTGTTATTATTATTATTATTATTATTATTATTATTATTATTATTATTATTATTATTATTTCGATTTGATACAATTCCTCTGAATTTTCCGTATACTTTGCGAGAGAGTTAATGGACGTCATATAGCTGAATCCATTCATCAAGCAATTAAATAACATCTCTATAAGAAGACTATAAAATATTTCCATAGAAAATGTTTATCTCTTATTAGATATATTAGAAAAATTATTATTATAAATATAAGAATATTTTAAAAAATGCCTCTAATATAAAATATCAAAAAGAATTAATTTGAAGGCATATTAATCGAATCTGCAAAGGAAAAATTTTTTTATCCAAAGTGAAAAAATAAATGATTAAATTTCAACTAACCTATACGATTGATAACAAGCACGAATTTTAAGTGCACCTCGTACAAAACTAGTTAAGCTTTCATCGTGAAAAAACGTTAGAATCGCACGAAATAATAACGATTCCGCATAGCATAATTCGGCGTGTAATTCTTCTATAAAAGAAAAAAAGCAAAGAAATTTCGCTATTTCGCTGAAGAAATTTCGCTATTTCGCTAAAGAAATTTCGCTATTTCGCTAAAGAAATTTCGCTATTAACCGAGATTTCCAATTTTTCTCAATTAATAAATAAAAAATATTGCTAAACACAAGCGAAAATTCCATTAGAGCCATACGATATGCAGGTGGTAATTAGTGATAGACTGGAAGATTGACGTTCACCTGTAAATGACAGGTGATTTATAAATTACAGGTGATCTTATTAATATGATGGAAATGTTAATGAGTATTCATATATGTCGAAGTAATAGCCGTAATATGGTACGAGATTCTACTAAGCAATGATAGAAATTTGCATATGCTCAAGTCAATTTTGAGTAGAGAAATTTGTTTTATTATGAATAAACACATCCACCTCTAATTCAGCACCACCTGAGCTTTAAATGCCGTGAGTTCCAGCTAATCTACCTCTAATTAAGCATCACCTGAACTTGAGTTAATCTACTATTGATTAGCTTCAGGCTTTCATATTTTGCTTAAATTAGCTGCATTACTTCATCTTAGATTGATATTTTGAATTGAATTTAGAAGACCAGAGATATGGTGGTATTTTTTTGTTGGAGAGGGAATGGGGGGGGGGGGGGNTTTGCACCTTTATGATATATTTAAAAACCCCCTTGTTGGTTAAAGGACCGTCCTAGAATCATTGATTTACAAATACCAACGATCGATAAAATTCTTATTAGCTTCTGCTATGAAAAAAAAAAAATTTGCGGACGAACGATTATGTCGAATCACTTGTTTTTTCTTGTCTACCGATTATAGACCATATCAACGAATCTATAATGGCACTACCATATATGAGCGTTTGAAAATGCTAGCAATTAAGTTCGAGCAAATGCAACACACAAAATGATTTCAGGTTGATGGAAGAAGATGAGCTTTAAAGGAGGGGGGGGGGGGATGGGTTGTAAAATAAGGAAGCAATGGTCAAACTGGAAATGAGGAAGGATGGGGGGAGGGGTATGGAATGGAATTGAGTGAAGAAGAGGGATGGATACACAACTAAATGAATGGCTAACTAGAATGGCCAACTATAGGCAATAACTGAATAGGCGTCAATGAATTCCGATTATTGCTTTTAATACGTTTTCTAGCCGAATTTTTGACAGCAATAAGCCATTTCCACATAGTAGCATAAGCAATATTCATTATTCAACAATCGTTCTATCATTGTTGATACTTATAGTAACTTCTCCAAAGAAATTATCACATAAATAACTAATAATTAACGAAATAAGTTTTATTCTCTATGAAAAGCAATGTTTAAATTTTGCTTAAATAATTTTTCTTTGTTAAATATTTTACTCAAAGTAGTCGATAAATTCAAGTCTTGCTAGTTTCGATAGCTTCATTATCACTCATTTAAGGATTTATCTTATTGCTTCATCATTTCTTAGAGAAACAATGAATGATTTAATTCACTCACGATCTGTGAGCTTTCTCATTTGACCACTAAGCCGATAAAACGAATCGGAGAGCGAGAACTTTGCACGATAAGCATCAATGACGGCTCCGGCCTCTTTTGAAACTCTCATCGCTCTCTCCATATCTTGCTATAGATGAATGCATCAATTTGCTATAGCAATAAGAGGAAATTCAACGATGAAAAACGATCAAATGAATGATCAATACTAAATGGTCACTTTCTAATGCAATGACCATTGCAAATTGGTCACTTTCCAATGTAGTGTTCTAGCGAATAATATTGATCGATATGTCGCTATATTATAGTGGGTAACCGGAAATATGTGTAAACAGTGTTGTAGGTACTCCTAAGATGCACAACAATGACTTGCCGAACCCAACGAAACAGTAATGAGCAAAACATTAGATACGAAATTGATTTCCTAAGCAATTCATTGCCTAAACAAGGAGTCAAAAGGAGTCAATGGATGCCTCTTCAAAAAAAAAAAAAAAACTCAATCATTTGTTTGATTAAACACTGCAAACAGGAACTTTTCAATAGTTCGGTCATCGCTTACGCAACGCATTTCCTTTGAGTCAAACAAAGCCCAGCCCAGCCCAGCCAAGCCAAGCCAAGCCAAGCCAAGCCAAGCCGATCCGATCCGAACCAAACCGAGACATGCTCTNGATCCGATCCGAACCAAACCGAGACATGCTCTGCATTTTTCCGCGGAAGATTTAATTACGACGAGCTAGCACTATAGTTTATCTTCTCAGTATTCGCTTTGACCTTCCGGTCATATAATTTTTTTTTTAAAGATTACTGAAATATTCTAAATATTCTTTACGGCTGGCAAAGTGATTGGTTTAGATCTACCATTTCGTCGATTCTACGAACCATAATTTCACTTGATCACTTGATT
>JAARMF010002021.1:0-12835 GCA_022844705.1 Toxascaris leonina
TGCTTATATATCGAAGTTGGCATCTCAAATTTTCGTACATTTCAGTTTTTCTAATACCGTTGCCTTTCTGAATTTTTTATCCAATATTTTTACAGTTGACGTCTGCGACAATTTTTGCCGATGATCTCTTCATTCAGATGGACTTTGCGTGAAATACGCCATAAGCAATTTCCTTTCTTGAAAACTCCTGCCGTTTCTACATTGAAAGTCGGAAACGCTGTATTTAAATGGCGCCCACGCCATCCTTCCTCGATCACCGTCTGTGAACGAACCTGCTTATGTATATATGTTTCAGAAGATCCTTGATAGCAACTTATGGCTTTATATAGCCAACACTTCAAGAAAACTTCATGAAACCGCATGGTCGGTTCATTTGAAGCCTGACAAGGCAGCAGAAGCAGGCGTTATCGAAATCCCTCGTCTACATAGAAGCATGCTTTTGGATGTTCGATCTATTTTCGAGCGATCTGTTTGATTACAACTTTGAACGCGATGAAAGCCCTGGTCAATTATGCAGCTCCAACGGCTCCATTTGAGCGTTTGAAAATCAAAATCGGAACGAGAGTTAATCGAGGAGGAACACCAAAGAGTGAAATAATTTGCTTTTCATTATTTTGAGTTCATGGTCGCTTTCCTCCTCCCTTGAAATGACTCTTCATCTGGTATGAGAGATGGGCATTCTCATGAAAGTTAATTGCAAATAGCAATGTCTAGCAGCGTCGAGGTGTTTTCCTTCACGGATGATCATAACTTCCTGTGCCGCAAAAAATGCTCGTGCTTGAATGCTTGTTGTAAAGGATCGATATTGTTGTTTTCGTTCTTGATGCTTACTAACGGATTTTGAAGATCAGAAAAAGGAATAGGCTGAAGAGAATATTGGTATGCTGCACCACTGGAAAACATTGGCGCACACCAGAATCCCATCTCCCATCCGCCTCCCATCTGTGCCACCTCCGCATCATATATACATATGCGCACATACACTTATTTTTAAAGATTTGCTGTCGCTTGGCATATATGAGGCGAGCCCGAAGCCGGAATATCGTTTCATTCACACTGTCCTCGCTTATATGAGTGGTAATATCATATATTCAAGAGTGAGGAAGATCCTTTGTTTGAGGCCTTTCAAGTCTCAAAATATCACAAGACGAAAAGTTGTATTCTACCATTCCCAACACAAATCTATGGCTACAACTTCGCCCTACAAACTCATGCAAGCAAAGAAGCAGCCCAGTCGAACATGCCGTCCCAGGTAGGAACTATAAAGTATTGAAATGCCCGCACAAAAAATGAATACTTGCAAACGGAGGGAATTTTGAGGCATTCAATATTTTTGACTGGAAGTAATTTAAAAGAAATGAGATCATTTGAAGGAAAACGGTTACTTTAGTTAGATTGAGCTCTTCAGCGTTTTAAAGAAGCTGACCATTTATCAGCAGTCCAAAAGTATGCGAATAAAAATAGCACTGTTCACTTGGAGCCTTTCAACAAATCAGTCGAAACTCACTTGGTGCTACACAGCGCAATGAGCAAGTTCCGGTGCAGCTAGCCAGAAATCAAATGTCTGGAACGCAAATGGCACGCGACTAAACCACCCTCGTCGACCAATATTGCTTTGGAATATGGCGCTCAAAGAATCACCTGGTTTTGAGGTGAAGAGAGAGGAAGCGGACAGAGATGGATTTCATATGCAAATAAAGAGGAAGGAGGCAAAAATATCGTATTCAACTTAACTAATGTTAAACTCTCACAACGGACAGAATGAATCATAGATCTGTGCAGGCATGAGCTCTGGATTTGCTCCACGACATTGCTTCACGGCTTGAAGTTCCACAACGCATGTCGCCAACATCCATCGGTTAAACTTTCAAAATGAAGAAAAATTCGACCCCAAATCCACTTTATATGGCACAGAATGGACGTAGAGCACCGTACTGGATGGATTCTAATTCGCAAGAAAATCACTTTCAAGCTTACGCTAACCGGACGGGCATAAAAAATATTACTTCGGAGCACAATTACTGGAGTCACCGCCTATCACGGTGGAAGCTTCCCTACTAATCCTTTTTTCTTATATCCTTCCTCCTCCACTTCTTATTAAAAAGGAAAGTCGAAACATAATACCTAGTACCCATTAATGTATGCGTTATGCAGTAAGCGAACTATTTGCTCCGTAATTTGTCGCTCGGAAGAGCGCATCTGCAGAATAGTTATTCGTTGAGATGAAACATGAAAACTCTTATGTGCTCTTTTAAGTAGATGGAATCGGTGAACGATGTAAATGAAGAGGGTTTTTGACTGACGCTATAAATATAACATGAGTGCATGAACATATGTGGAAGAAGATCATGCTTTCGTCAAATCGATGACATATTTGGATGTGCCTTGTGTGGCCGAAACTCCATAGCTACAACTGCTGATCACGCTATCCGCTATTGGTTGGCTTGAGCCGTTTGCTTTCCTTTGCATCACGCCGAGTTTTGGCGATTGACTCTTGACCGGACTGCGATCTGATTGGGTGGTATCAATAGAACCTGTAGTCGTCGTGGTTATGGCAACTGCCGTCTCTACAGGATAGGCAGATATCGAAGAACAGTCTTCTTCCTTCTCTTCTGTCCTCAAGCTCAGTCGAGTGGTCTGCTCAACAACAGCTGAAAGAATACTTCGTGGCAGTTAACGAAAGATTTTTTCTGAAATGAGGTGAACGGTATAATGATCGGTATACTAAGTGCTGTTACGCAGTCTAAGCGCTTTTTCACAATATATGGTCTCGAAAGCTTTGTCACTTATGAATGGTGCATTTCATAATTCGATACATTTGTAGCGACGTCATGATGCGGTATTCGAGGATACGTGACGAGTGTGAAATCACCTAAAGACACTTAAGGCGATCACGAGCAGAAACAGTAATGAAGCTCGGAGGTGAAGTCACAAATGATGGAGTAAATTCACTTAAGAAATGGTAGAGGAGGCAATAACGGAATCGTGCACCTAAGAAAGGCAATAACTGTAGTGGCTTCGATACAGAGGCTAGCTCAAGTGCTGGACATACTCAGTCCACGCCAGTGCACTGATCTGACCGTTGCGAAAAAAGCATTTCTTCTGCACAGCTAATGAAAGCAAATCTATGGTGGTGTGGTACTAAAAAGGTGAAACACCCAAAGACCAACAGCCGCAGCCGGACAGGGTAGAATGGAAGAGAATATCGACCACCACGCTGAGAAAGCGGTCTTAATGAAAGGCGGACTCGTGGCAATTCCTGCAGTCATCGATCAACGCCACGATCTGTCGCCTCAGTTGAGTGACCACATGGACATAGTAGGTAGTCGAAGAGGATGTGTGTCATTGCATACCTTCGACGATTTGTGGATAAGGCTGAGGAAATATGGATGACGCTTTGTTGGATAAGTAGCTCAGTTTGTAGATGAAGCCAACGAGCAGAAGAGGAAAAGAAACACCGAGTCAGGAGACAGGCCGAACCTGTGCGCATTGCCGAGGCTGTCCGACACTTCCGCAAGCTGGCGGCATTATTGCAAAGACCAAGTTGAAGAAGAAGCAGCAACAGCCACAAAAGAGAGGCAAAATATTGTTGTTCCACGCATGGTAGAGATATGGGCGCGACATCAACAGTGGACCGGAACCTCATCATATCCAATCGGAACGCCGAGTGCATTCGTCATATGCCAAACGAGCTTTGAAATGAGTTCAGTGACGAAGGCCCTCCACCAATTTAACTTGCCAATCTGGTTGCAAGCAGCAATGCGTACTGGCCTGGAATGGACACGTCGTGCACACAACTAAGACTCCGTGAGCATCGACGAGATCACCGCAGTGATGCGTGCGTGGTCCATTCATTGTCTCTGTGGACACCTTACGCAAATTCACTTCTTTATTTGTAACTTCATCTTCGAGCTTCGTTAGTTCTAGCGTCCCATTTCTGCTCAGAATCACTTTGAGTGCTTTTATATGCTTTCAGAAGTTATATGATTTATGCGTACACCACTGTAATCGAATGTAGATGTGTTTGTTGTGGTGTTGTTCGGTCATGAGTTTATCGTTGTTTTTGGTGGTTCGCTGTGTGCTGAGTGGTGTTGAACGATTCGTGTTTTGTTTGTGAACATTTGTACGTTTCGTCGTGCTCTTTCGTCGTTGTGCTTCAACAAGAGCTTTGCTACCCAAGTTTAAGCAGATTTAGGAGATTAAGTTGAATGAAGAAGCTCAACTACCGAACAGCTTAAGTTGAAGATTCGGTGATCAATAAGCAATTGATTGACTGAGTCGGTGATCATTGAAGAAATCATGCGCATTCAGGACGGGGAACATCAGAAGCAAAAGACTCCCAAATAGGGAATTTTGACACGGTGCAGAATTTTTCAAAATTATCCACGCGTTTTCTGAAGTTTGTCTTCCAACAGTGTGATGGCTTCTCATTAATGCGCATCTCTGTGTTTACCCGTCTTTCTAGTTAAACACTTTCACAACTCACATCAGCCCCCAACTCTAAGGAAAGATGTGTGCAACTGAAAGTGCAAAAAATCACATTCGTTTGAATAATAGAAAACGAAATTTTTTATCGACAGTTTATGCGGACGATTGGATTGATTAAAATATGAGGGAATTATTTCTGAGCATTTAATATTCTATATGTTATTTGTGAAAGCGGCAGCTCGGGCAACCTCCCTAATGGACTTTTCAGATTGTTCAGAGAAAAGACATTTTTTATTTATCATTGGTTTTGATGGGAAGGAAATGGCATAAAGGTCGAAAATGTCAGAAAACAACGAGTAGTACATGTTCTACTTCATTTTCCACTTATATCCCGCTTATACTGCCCTCTAATTAGGCGTCACTAGAAAGTTTATTCCCGCATTGTTCGCCTGCATTCCTGCACCGACTTTTCCTCGAGTGATCGACTTAGGCGAACGCAAATTAGCAAAAGAATTTGTCAGCTCAATGAAAGAGGTGAATTCCTCAAGCCGAAAGCCATGCTCAATGAAAACAATGCCGCACTTCTGGTGAGACAGATCAACCCGTGCTGCATTTCGAACGGTACTTGATCTACTATATGGAATGACGAAGGAAAAGATTTCATCGGATTTCGGAAGCGCAGAGAAGCCATGATTGGTAAAGTTCTTTGCAATGAATTCATCCGAAATATCCGACTAGGTGGACAGCTCATCGATGTACAGCCGAATTAGGCGCGATTCATTATTTGGTAATAATCTTCGTGGTTTGAATCTCAAAGAGGATTTGTCTGGCAGATTCCAAGTGATATTGAGTAAACTAAAAGATTTTCGCCAGCTTTTATTCCAGGAAATCCCAAAATTGATCGAATTATTTATAAATGAAACATTGAAAGCCTTGAAATGAGTTTGTGCAATTTGATGAGGCAAGAAGCGAGAATCGAACCAGAAACGTCCAAAAAAGTGAACAAAGTACAAGTGGTTCACTTTCGATAGACGCAATTCGAGTTTCTACACATATTCGATCCAGCACAACCCGGGAAGGAACACAAGATATAGCCGATAAAGTGTTTCCCTATTGTCTTTTCCTCCTCTCTAAGATGGATGCGTGGATGAACGTGAGGAGAGCTTTTACGATTACTTCGCACACTTGCCGCTATGGTGGCACTTTCTTAACGAACCTCATGTGGCAATTCGCAGCTAAACAAAGGACCTGTTTGTCTTTTTTCTCGAGATTGGGGAGCACCGGCGTCTAATTCACATATTGATAAAACATAATGTAAGTGATGTATAGGAAGACGCGTCACTACCTTTCTTAGGCGTCACAAATTTCTGCGCTAGCTTCGGTGGAGGTACGGGCGCAGCTTTAATAACAGATGCTTTACGGCGTGCACACAGGAATAATGATATCGTTAATGTTGCCGCGATACAAGCGCAGGAAGCACTGTTGAGAATATATGAAAGTGTATATTCCTGAAAGTTCTAAAAATACACACGTCGTTTAATAATTTATCTCTGCATTTGAATATTTTTCTACTTTCATAGTTGAGAAACTGTTTTTTGGCAAATGGAGCAACAATCATTGTTGTATCAGAGCTAGAGCTCATACAGCATAAGCGCCGTACACTCATCTTGGCTTAGGATGTGCAATCCTGAGAAGTGCTCGTCTGCAGGATCGACTGATTCGATGACGATCTGAGACCACATGCGAACCTACGTCAGTTATTCCGCACAAATGCCAGCTTACTCACTATTTCACGACTGTTGTTTCTTCCGTTTCAAGTTCTCACGATTCCATAATCCCTCTGACTTTTGAACAAAGATATCCTTCTAGGTAGTCTTGTTCTCCTATAGCTCATTCATTATTGCAAACTGGTGAATAATTTAGCATCGCTAACGTCTTTAATTACTTGCGATGAGACCATTTCGGTTCCGCTCGTTATAATACGCTAAGATAATATAACAGTTTACGATGCACTCGAACGATCGACCATTCGCCGTAACCACAAAAAATACAAATGAGGATTACAGTCTTCAGTGCCCTTAAGAATCCACTCTTTTGCGATATTCGATTTGACCATAATCACTTAAAGAGAAGTAATTATTTTGATTAGTTTGCAAAAAAAAAGAATGCAGTTCATTTGAGAGACAAGCCAAGCAGCTGTAGTGAACAAAATTTGCGTGAGATCAAAAAGGAATAGAGTTTCCACAGATTTGCATATCAATTTTTATAGAATAATGGGAACAAGGATGAGCAATCGAGTGAAATTGGACCCTTAAGGAAGATGGGAACGATATGGTTATCGTGATCACTTGTGCAAATCAGATTTTAATGAGCTTTATGTGAATCAGAAGTTTCCAAGTTCCGCAATGAAAAACTTCTGCATCCTCATAGCACTCCACTTCACGGATCAACATCCACACTATTTGTCGTATAAGGATTCCCTTCAGTTGAGCTGACAAAGTATATACTTCTGCTTTTTATATTTCATTTCGTTTCCTTGAATCTGTTGCTCTCGTAAGTGTATAAAAGGCATATTTAAGCGTTTGTTTCTCCTGAATAGACATATCCATAGAATCTGGCGATGCCACTTTTGTCACTACTCTAATAAACAGATGAACCTATCAAATATTTTAATAGTAACATTTCTCCAAGCTATATTTGTAACATTGACAGTGGATGGTGACACGTTTTGTATGAGTTCACAGAGTTTTATGTTCATTTTGTGGATCTATTGAAATCTTCTCGAATACACGACGATTCAGAAGTGGAAAGTGTGCTAGTCTCGAGTGATTTGGTTGGATCGTAGAGATAAAATTCGAAAATCTATTCGGAAATGCCGCATAAAAGTGCCGAACAAACACCATTGCAAAAAAAAAGAACCAATTTGTAGCTATGCGGATCGGCTGTTCTAGACAACATTATTTTATTGAGACATAAAGGAAATTCACCCATCCGTAAATTCGACTTTGGCCGCACATAATGTGGACGAACGGACGTATCAAAGCATACGCTGTGTACAATGCGGCATTGAAACAGGAATAGATTGTGCCGCAATATACGAACCTATGAACTTATAATTTGAATATATGTGAATGGTGTCGGTAATATGGGTCCGGCGATCAGGTGATCAGGTGATCAGGTGATCAGAGAGGTGATCAGTCTGGATGCTAACTGCGATTCATATTCGTGGAGAGGGCACAGCTTTGTCGATAATGAAACCTTGTTTGATAAGTAAGTCAGCGTGTTGCGGTGCGCAGCTTAAAAAGTCAATGGAGTTCACCTTGTTGTCACTCCTACCTCTAGCAAAACTACAAGCTTTTTGCAAAATACTTCTCAAATGCTCTTCCAGTGTTTGCGCTTTGCGTTTTGCAGACGCTATTTTCTCTATATCCTATGAAGTAACATGCGCTCTGGTGCAATTGTTGGTTACATGGGAATTGAGCTAGGCTCGTTGGGATACAAACGAGTGCAGCTTGACAGTTCGCTGCCTTATCGAATCGTCAGTGGGTCTTCAGACATCGTATTTGATAATTTCTTTTCATTTTCTACAGGTAAGATGCCATAGGTACAGATAAATGCTACAGGTAAAACGAGACATTCTCACCACCAACGTTTATGCCGATTCTGCACGCTTAACACTGGTATTAATTCATTTCAATTCGGAGCTATTCGCGTTTGGAAACAGATTTGATTGCCGACATGTACCTCGAGAAAAAAATCTTGTTGATCTTTATGAAGGGAATTTTGAGCTCTTTTCAGTTGTAAATCGCATCTGTTAGTTCAAATTGGAAGATCTTCACATACACACAAAAGTTTCGTCGTAAGGTTACAGCACATTTTTACTATGCTGCATTATTTATACAGGTCGTTGCTTTTAGGTCTATTTTTTGCTTTCATATTCCTGCATGTTTTCCAGACATTTCTTCAATTGTTAATGGAAATTTATGACTTTTCTATGTGACTTTCAAGACTTCAAATAAACTTTCCCCTCTGACATGTGAAGATTGATAATCTGAAAGATGTCTGAGGCCGTAAAATCATTGGTTCCTTGGAAGTTGAAAGTTGGCAACTGTAATAAAAATGTTTATCTAGAGGAAACCAGCACCATCAAGTGTTAGTTGTACAGTGAGAGGAATCCGTGTAGATATGGTTTTCGAGGAGTGCATGAGCTCGACCATAATTTCTGATGCTGCGCAGCTGTGTTGTTATTTTTTGATGAGGCAAAACAAACTGTCGATGGGAGCCGCTCATCACTTATTACACATCGCTAGGTTCACTGCTGTCGTTGTATGACTCGATATGTGCTTATTATGCAAGAACATAGGCTATGTCGTTCTCGTTCATACTGCGTTACATATTCTACGAACTGACCGCTCTGAAATGCTTGTAATCAAATTTGGTTCGCTGTAATAACAAGTGCGAAGTGCTGCATGGATCGAGACCCCTTTAGCGGTGGTAAGGTATTGCAAGTGTGCAACGACTTTTTTGCTGTTTGTCTTGTTGATGTGCTCGAGAGTGCATATTGAGTCAAACCCTTACTTTTCCATTCCTCGTGAAGACCTTTAATAGCTACAATCACTACGTCGTGAGGCTTGACCTCTACTATGGAACTTTAGAGATGTTTTTGAGCCTCTGTAAAAGTTGCAGGAAATTAGTAATGTTGAGTGAACTATTTTCATCTTTTGCGTATATTTTCAACCACAGGTTCAAACGATAGAGCGAATGGCAGGAAGGCTAGAGGATGAAAAGAGCGACCAGAATGTATTGATTTCGAAAGCGAAGGAACGATTTCACCATGTCGTCTGAGTGAGAGATGGAAGAATGGGTAAGGGAGGGGAGATAAAGAGGAATGAAGTCATTCTTGCTGTTAACCTTTTTATTTATTAGCAACCATAACTACTGTGTCAACTTTTACAACAGCATAAACCAAAAACGAAATTCTGCGTGTACAAAGCTTTCAGAACAATCTGCATAAAATGCGATCCTTCCGTACCGCTTTCACCACAAGCTGCGGTGATCTCGATGCACCAATGCTGCTGGCTTGTTGCACGTTAGGTGATGATCGACTTGCCTGCTGAGAGGTGACGATGATTTTTGTTTGTTCAGGTGACCTTGCAGATGGTGTTGTGGGCGTATCGCTAGTAAAGATCGACGACTCCGTCGAGTCACACCTTGAACGTATATCCGCTTCTGCAACTTTTCCCCTCATTTCGTTTCCACAAATCGAAGAACACTCCTCTCTGTCTGTTTCTCCAGTTAGAGACCGCACAGATGCACTGCTTTCCGTTTTCTCGTCGAGCCTTCCTTGCGAAATTTGAGTCTCTTCAATCCGCATACTTTCTTCGTGCAGATCAATGCGCTGTGTTGAATCAAGTGGTAATTCGACTTTCGACTTTTGCAGTGACAAAGGCGGCGTGGTGATATCTAATGGCCTCTTTTGTTTTCCTTGGGTTTCTGTGAGGTTTTGCGGTATCACATCCAAACGGAGCGTCTCAGTGCTTGCGTCCTGCTTCGTCGATGAAGTTCCTTTCTCTGCTAACGTTTCTTTCTGAAAAATGCAGACATCATCAACTTTGAGACGCAATAATGCAAGGAAATGGCAACCATAGGCGAAGTTGATGCATGCAACGAAGAGTCTACTTGGCGCTAACCCCGCAAGAAGCTTTTTGCTGCTCTTGGCGTGTGCTGCGTAAATGGAGGGCGACTAGGAACCTGCAATTCGCTGTCTTCAAAGAGGTGTGCTCTGATGCAGCAGAAATTGCAGTGCGTAGAGGAATAAGAAAGCACGAACCGCAGTCTTTATTACTGAATCGATGGGTTTTGTGGATTCCGCCTTGTCAACTTCGATTCGTTGCGTAGAGCATAATTGTAACGATGGCTGAGCCCTCAGTGATCTAGAATTGTTGGTAGTATATAAGAGGCTCCGAAAAATGTGACAGATTGGCAGTGGGAAGATGCGCAACCAAGATCTCATCCACCCGTGATTATCAACCTGAAGTTGCGTGACCAGAAACCTAACCTCCCCGCCCTCTTCTAATGGAGTACATGCAAATTCCACTCGTTAGAGCAGCTTTCAATCGGATGTGACATAATCTCCGTGCACTAATTTCCCGTGAAATTTTACCGGTCAACATTATTAGCTGATCGATCACCAAGTTGCACATAAACCTGTTGTATTTGAAATCCGATCAATAGAGTTGCTGGTACCCGGCTTATTTCATAAGCCGCTGAACGGATGGGTTTTAGTGATGCGGCAGATCAAATGCACAAGGTGACAAAAGTCTCACATCTTCGGATATTCATTCCTCGGAATTTTCAGTGCCTCAATGTGTTGCGCGCAAGTTTTTCACTTCTCTTTCCTGCTTGTTTTCGGTTTCGCTGCCACTCACTTTTTGAAAATACCGAAATTTCTAGTGAACTCAATCCGTCATAGCTGGAAGAAGGTGAGGGTTGGGGATAAGCGAAGTGGGGATGAAGAGGTGAGGAATTGCAATTGTACAATCTGAATACGTTTTCTTGCTATTTGGCGTCGCTATTGCACGTGTTGTTTACATGCTTAACCAGGATTTGGCGATCGTATAAAGAGATAAAAATTGGAGTTCAGCAGGACTCACGAATCTGGTGGTGCAGGTGATGAATGAAAGCAGATATGAACTTTTCAGCTCTTGAATTGCTTAGCTATGAGTTGCTCTACATTCATATTAATTCTTGCCAAAAAATGGCTCACCCCCTAGGAGTTTTTCAGTGGGATATTTCAATTGAACGCTTTCAACCTTCTTAACGTTCTCCTCGGTGCCAACATTTCGCCCTAGAGAAGTGTTTATTGACAATACAATACTGCTAATATTGGCGATGCGCACTTCCAGCGGATTGAATTACTGAGTGCCTTATTCATCACATTATAAGAGGCAGACAGGAAGTCTCTAAATTTCATTAACAAATGCTCTCATCGAGGCTTAAATCAAACGTCAATGGCAATCGAGACGTTAATGCGGTCTTCCCGATTGTGCACCACAGTTTCATCTTAACACCATCTCTCTCAGTCAATGGTTTAATGGAAATGCGGGAGGGGAGAGAAGATTAACCACGCAAAGCAACTGCGAATGCCGTGAAGGTCTAGTACTTATGAGGTCTAAAAAAGTGGCGTTGACTCAGAGAGATCTGAGGGTCTTATCACAAAAATGGCGGAAACGATTTACGATGGGAAACTATGTGTCTCCAGCGGAAATGACCTACACGGTATATGTTGCAGTACAAAAAATCTCTGAACGCTTAAATTTGTGCCGCTGTCCCACTAACGACTGCATAACTTTTCGGAGTTCCGTTAACTTCAAGTTGCTGCTTCTTAATAATGAAGATGGTGTCACCACGTGGATGCCTTTGGCTATAACGTAAAACCGTCATATCCACGTCATTTCTTCCTGAGCGGACAAGCGATTACTCCTGTTACACCTCTGTAAGCATGTGTATGCATATACCAACATTAAAACTTTTAGCCCTTGAGGCTACGTCGAGCGCATGGATTAGATGAGGATTAAACGTTTTAATTCTATTGTAAGATGTTTCCGAACGTACAATTTGACGGTTGGTTGTAAACGTCGCATATTGGTTGTTTGTGAAGGTGCAGGAGCTGTTAGAAGAAATGACGATGAAGATGAGTCGCCTTCGGATACATTGCTTCGTAAACTCATTCTTACCGATCGCTCGACCACCGCTGAATAATGACCATATCATTTGCAAGCAGTCACATAGCCGACGTTGAAGACTGAAGAAGTAGCAGTGGAATAACTTCTGGATTTGTTTGAATGGACAATCTTTGATTATTGTTTAGTGATGGGAGCTGCTTCGCAGCTATGTTATGATGTGCTCTTTTATTTCCTATTTCAGTATTTCTAAGACAAGCTCATCATAAAACTAAGCTAAATTGAGCAAATCTCACAACGCTTAAACAATATGCAGATGAAATCCACCGTTGTGTTGTGAAAGGAGCGAAAGCAATTCTGATGATGCAAGTATGGACGTGAGGGATTACAAGAAAAGACAATGAGCTAACGCGAAGATGCGATAAGAAAATGTTACTGCATGCTGTATTGCAACGCTTCGCATCTGTGTTAGCTTCGTCGTGGTTGTCTTTACGGAGAAATCGCATGAGAACAATCGAAATCATAAAAAGATTCACAAACGGAACAGCGAACGAATGGGACGGTGAATTGCATAATAAGGGTTCGGGATGTGTGTACAGCATTTACAAAACGTAGCGACATAAAGTAAGATGATCCATATTTCCTGCTTGCCCATGTGGCGGATTATCTAATAATCACGAAGGCATTCAAATTAAGTATTTTCACCTGCTCCATTCCTCCCCCTC
>JAARMF010002021.1:20149-32086 GCA_022844705.1 Toxascaris leonina
GGGGGGGGGGGGGGGGGGGTTGTCAGAAAATGTTTTAATTAATGTAGCCTCCTATCCAACAACAGGGAAAATATATGGCTTGACTTCAAATGCCGGATCGGTTTCCTTTTTGAATTTGTTGAATGAGTCAAGATCAAGGGACGATATTTTACGAGTACTGTAAGAAGTAGTGAAGCAGCGTTGAGATCGTTCAAAAGTCTCAACAGAATGCAAGGAAAGAAACGCTGTGTTTTCAAGACTTTTCATCTGTTTTTCCACTGTGAAGATTCTCATCTCCCTAGGCGCAAAGCAGATGAATAAAACCGCTATTGTGCAAATTATCGTAACTAGATTCGCTGGAGGTGGTGAATAAAATGCGTTGAGAAACTGCAGTTTGCGCTTCATCTTTCACACGTCAATAGACCAAGGTATGCTTCGGGTTTAGTGGGAATTAAGAACTAGTTCTTCGGTCTTGAGAGCAGATCGGCGCTCCCCGATTCGCATTGATTCACGGAGAACTGAAGTCGAGTTAGTCTGGACATACATATATGTATGTGGCTTTGGAACCTATAATCTCGATGTTGTCGTTAAGAAGTTTGCAATAGGCATGCGGTGAACATGGTCTTTGAAGGTGCTTACCGGTGACGATCCAGCAGTTGTTCACGGCAAACCGGCACCAGATGGTTTTCTTGTGACGATGAGTCGATTTGAGAAAAAACCGGTGGCTGCTGAGAATGTACTCGTTTTCGAAGATTCACCGAATGGTGTGCGATCAGCCATTGCAGCAGGTATGCAAGTTGTAATGATACCTGATTGGAGCTACTCGAAACCCCCTGAGGAGGTGAAGGACCGCATATCGGCTGTTCTGAACAGTTTAGAGGATTTCAGGCCTGAAACAGTAGGTCTGCCTGCATTTGACTAAGCTTAAGTATAGAGTTAATTGTTTTTGAATATGAAGGTCTCTGAGAACTGTATAAGCAAAGCACACACAAGCGCGGAAAGTTGTATTGAGGATTATGGTATGTAAATGCGCAACGTTCCTTTCTCGCCCATGTCCCTCTTGCATCGATTGGTTCCTCTTCCTCGGTCGTAATCCTTTCCGCTTACATATCCTCGTCGTAAACAGTTGCCATCGTACTCTAATTTGTGGGTTTTAAAAAATCGCTTTAAAAGGTCTAACGATTTTGAAGGAATAGGCGAGAGGGATCGATGGCGCTATATTATTCCTTCCAATGGCTATAGATTATCAGGCTTTATATGAGTGAATGATATTTTAGGACATTGTCCTTTGCTGCTCGTTAGGCTTATTCTTATTGTTCCGGTTTACTGCTCATATGTTCTCATTCTATTTCAGTGCGATATGACTTATGGCGAGTTTTCTTTACTGATATTAATTTTTACTGTTATGAAACGATGTTGAACTGGTTTACATTGTTTTGTCCATTGTCTTTACTTAGGTTCGAACCACCGTCTCAAAATGTGTTGACTTCGTTGTTGCTTAATTGGCTCATTTCAAAATTGAATCTTTTCATTGTTGTTGACAGTGCGTTCTCAAAAAACGGTTACCATTTCTTATTATCAGTATTCGCACGTGAAGTCTTTTTATGCGACTGTCACACGATGAGCGATGTTCACAAGGGTGATGCCGATGAAGCTGCTTCTTTTCATGAATCGTGTTCTGTGGTCTCACACAGCTATCTGGATGTTGTGCTGTTGTTTCTTTTTCACTTTCCGTCGTATCGTTTATGCATTCATTATTCAGCTTTGAAGTGGTTTTTGCATTTTCATGACTTCAGTGGCACTAAATTGATAGAATTCTGCGAGATATCTGAGAAATTCCTTTTTTTGAGAAAGGAACGCTAGAGGAAATTTTACGCAGTCACTGATGGGCTCACTTTTTGTGTTGAAAAGAGGAATTGAAAAGGACATTCGATCGTCGGTTGTCAATTCATCTCAGTAGTAATTAAAGCTCTGTAGCATGAGGCAGTTTCACTGTGTGGAACTGGCTTGCCGCTATTATACTGTATGTCGGAATGAATGCGGTTTGGAAATCGTATTGAGCTGTTCGAAATCGCTTGTTATTAGTTCTCCCTTCTCTATCTCTACTCCACATGTGATAGTTCTTGCGTGCTGGTTAACACCCTATCATAAATGGTTGCTTCAACTGATCGTACTGTGCAGAGAGGCTCATGTCAGTGAATTCACCTCTCCGTGATGGAGGTTATTTCGAAAACTTTGAAAGTGGATGATGAATGCTTATTGACCGACCGGTTGTCGTCTTTCCATTATGTTCGTAGCTAATGAATGGGGCTGTGTTGAAATGGTTAGGTCATAGTGAGATGGATGTGGTTTTTGAGCTAATTTTTGTAACCTTCGAGAATCTTGGAATGCCAAGATTTTTCGCACCGTAGTCCCTTGGCAGGACATGAAATACGGAGGTTGGATGATCGATTATGTGCTCCGAAGTTTGCCATCGATGGTTTAAAAAGCAGTCATACTCCGCCTATAATGGGATGAAAAGAGTGCAGTGGTGAAGGATATATTTGTAACACATTCTAGATAAGTTAAGAAGCAATATAATGTGATGTGAATTTAAAAAATTTATCATAGCACCGGTGGTTATGACGCTGTGATGCGTAACTTTTAGCTCATCTGGAATATTGCTAGCATCTTCGTAATAGGTGTTCGCCATTTTCTTACCACATCCCACATACAATATTTTTTTCTCATTGTTGATAGTGGTAAATGCAATTTCCTTGCGGACTTTTTCTTTCTTTATTGAGTGGAGTCATATCTCGTTATGCTAAAGTTGCATATAGATGTTTATATACTGACTGCAGTTGGAACATCTCTAGTCATACTTTGATGCTGATTTCTATTAAGCATTGCACCACTTCTTTGTCTCTCAGACATAAAATTTATCGAATTCAACTCTTTTGTGGGGAATAAATTGACACTTTTTATTGAGAACAATTTGTTCATATTTTTACTGTTGTGTGATGTTATAATCGAGTTGTTTTGTGCTGTTAATATGTTATGGTAATTTTTTAGTCACTGATGTGAATGAATAATTGTTCGTTTCTTTCTCTAAGATTCCGTTTATTGATTGGTCATGTCCCTAAGTACTACATTACTTATATTTTCGTTCATTGTTTCTAGATGTGTATGAAGTCAGACATTAAGCTGATGACCGAAAGCGCGTCGAGCTGACCCACATTTGCATAGATCGGGCCTGTTTCCGATCTAGCGATTAAATCTGAGCGAACCAGAATCAAGTGTGATTTTTCCCGGTCCTGATGACAGTAGGCACTGATTAAACAAGATATATGGAACCGGCTCATATTGCCAAGGACTAGTCGCTTCGCCAGTGAAATTCATCGCCGGTAGAGCGACTAGTCCTTGACAGTATGAATTATTAACTGGGTCTAGTTGTTTTTATATAATAGGGTCATTGCGTAGATGGTGATTTTTTATTTGCATGGTTCCGTGTGGCTGAGATCAAGAGGCAGAAAGACTGGTCAAATCTGCGCACAATGAACTGAAATATGAACCTCTAACCCTCGAAATTCGTGACATTCCTCCAGCACCAATTAACGTATACACGGTAGCGGTGGCTTACGATGGATTTGCTATGGATTGGATGTTAGCTGTACGTTTCTGACCGCTTTGCTTCGTCTTGTGACGCACGGTGCATACACTTGTGGATCGTAAAGAAGGAAGGGGAGGGGAGGGTGAACTGCCTGTGTGGCAAACCCAGTGACACATGTTTTCCTAGCTAATTTCACAATATAAGGGTGCATTTAGCATTATGCTATTGAAAGCGAGAGAGGCTTTGTTGCTGTGGGACTGTCGGCTTTGATGCTTTCAACACCTGCTAAAGTTGCTGATTACGTTGGAATTCGCGTGAGGTGGTCGTCTTTGGAGTCTTCCATCTGGCCTAAACCTGTGAGGGAAAAAAGGGCAGTTGTCAGCACAATAGAAGCTAGTCTTTCTCGGCATTGAGCGCCGATGATTAGTAATGATGTGTTAATACTTCTGAATTAGCAAAAAGTAACTAGCAGAGTAATCAGCAAGGTGTTTCTAGAAAACTTTGCGCTTTCTGATCAACCTGCACACTGTTGCGTTTGTTTCAAATTGTGCTGCGCAGTAGAAGCCTTCAAACTCATATCCAACTGATGGCGGTCGAAGTAATTAAACTTCTATTTGTAAGTTCGCTGTTGTTCAACAGGTGTCGTTTTTTTCACCTGCCAATCTGTCCCGTTATTAAATTCGGAATTAAGGTCTTTGATCGGCAAGGTTGTATGTAGTGCTTTCAGTTTTCAAAATCCAAACTTGCACAAGTTCTTTCTCCTTCCCTTCTGTGTTGTGCCAGTTCCCTTTTTGTCCTTCGCAGCATCGAGCAAACCTCTACCGCAGCAACGATTGCGATAACCAGGGTCGAAGAGAAGGAGGTGTATAATCTTCCTTGGTGATTGACCCACATCTATTTTGACTTCTCCATGCATTTGTGATGCTCGCGTTTTTAATCTGATGTCAGGAGCAGACAATTGAAATATATGCGCATTAATGCCTCCCTCTTTCATCTAGGGGTGATGAAGCTTTCTGGGGTGTGGGCGATAAAGGAAGGAAAACGTAAAGCAGGCATCGTAGTTATATCCTATATCTCTAGTAATTTACTGCATCAGTACCTTATTGAGGTGCCAAGCTGATATCGCAATTAAGGGGCTGCAGTGCGAATAGCACAAGTGCAATTGTGCTAATCAACAACTGAAGATGCTGTTATCTGTTCTTTTTACGCTTGCTGTACTCTATTATTGTCACTCTACGACTTTTGCGTCAGTTGACGAATTATCACAAGGCGGGCCGTTATTTCAGTGGATAATCTTTCGTTACTGCAATATTCGATTAATCGAGGTTGCAGATTCGACTCTGAGATGGACGACAATGAGCGCATCTTCCTGGATGCAGCATTTGCAATGGCTCAAGAGGCAGTCGATAACAACGAAGTGCCAGTGGGGTGTGTTTTCGTTTATGCAAATGAGATTATAGCACGAGGTCGGAACGATGTGAATCGGTCAAAGAATCCAACAAATCATGCCGAGATGTGTGCATTGAGGCAATTGGAGCAGTGGTGTTCGCAAAGGAATCAACACCTTGAAGAAATCCTCAAAGAGACAACACTTTACGTTACTCTTGAGCCATGCATCATGTGTGCATGTGCACTCTATTATTTACGTTTAAAACGCATTGTCTACGGTGCGGCAAATGAAAGATTCGGTGGTTTGGATAGTGTGGCGAATCGAGAGATGTATTGCTCGGAGCACTACATCGATATCGATGCGAATGTCGATAGGGAACGTGCAGTGAGGATGTTGAAGGATTTCTACGACCAACAGAATCCTTTCTGTCCTGAAGAGAAAAGAAAAGTGAAAAAGCCGAAAAGAGAAGCTGTCGCTAGTGAACAAATTGACTTGTTTTCTGTTTTTGATGTGTAATATGCGATTTGCCTTTATTTTTTAGTGATAACAATTCTTTCGAAGTTTTCCTCAGAAATGATTTTGCGCAGCATCTCCTTCAAAATAGCGGAAGCCGAAGCAAGGTTCCTGAGGATTCTTCATCGTTTATTTATACGAAATTTGTTATTTCTTACTTTGAAGTAGAGGATTCAGTCATATGGTATATTTGTTGGGAGTGCCGCAGGTTTTAAGAAGGCATGACATACAGGCCTAGAAAATGATGTTCTATCGGATTCGTTTGAATGTTTGGCGAAATTCGTTTAATCATTTTTCGGTCGACTCAGGGTGGAGTGATTCTTATGATCTCATCCTCTGTACTCTAATAACCCTCTCCCTAGTTGTTATGGATTCACGTGGCTTTCATCTAACCGGTCGCATATAAATATTTACGATCATTGGTTCACTTGAGCCAGCCTCGAGACGTAGCTTAGTGAGCATTTCATCGTCTTTTACGCAATTAACTGGTCACATCTTATTCAGCGAAGTGAGAAATAAGTGGTTTTGTGCTGCAAAATTCTGACTAATGATTTCTAATCTCTCATACGATTTCTTAATGCGCAATTTTGTTGCTATATTCTCCCATTTTTGTCAGTTGAAAATTATCTTTTTTGTCATATGCGATCACATATGAAATTTGAAAATTGCACCAATATATGGGTCTCTAACTTACTTGAGAAGCGTTAGCATGGCATTAGGGAGATGGCTGAAGTGAATGTGATTCGTGAAATGATGCTTTGCTGTTATATTGTAGTGCTATAGCAGTCGGTTGATGTGCTATTGTTATTTTTGCTGTTAAGTTATGCCAATCTCGGTGTTTGCAGATAAAGCTCGCATTTGCTTGTTGATTCTCCTTTCCTACTTCAATCGTCCTATCGATTCCGCGCATATTTGCAAATCTCTACTATCTACAAACTGCACATCTTAATACACAACACTGCGTGCTTGTCGGCTTATTTGTCCATGCAGATATCTCCACTCATTTGCATACTGCATTCGCAGGTCGACATCGCCTTAATTGCCTGGCCAAATGAATTTGCTTGCTTAGTAGGACCTCACTGCTATCTGAGCTTCATTTCGCAAAGTTAGAGAGGATCAGGCACCCTCACAGACAACTGCGCCAACAAGCTGCGTCGATAATAATGAGTTTATAGGGGATTCTTGGGCGCTCTTAATATTTCGGTAGCCGAATTGCAGTGGTCGAAATGTTTTAACTGCTTGGACCGCAGTGTTTTGATTGTTCGAGTTTGCATTATTCGATATCGACTAGTAAAATGCGAACATTCGCTCTGATTAAGGTTGCAGCTTTCAACTGCACGACGCAACCTAGAAGGGGGGAGGGGAAGGCGGTGGCAAGGCATGATTTGTATTTCTGCCTTTTACATGGATATGTTGCTTGTGGCTATTCGCTTTCTTGCTTTGAAGCTACTCTGTATATTTTTGCTCAACGGAAATCGCATAATACGGAGACTTCATCTGCTCATCTGACCGCATACGACGCATCGGGATCCGTGCACAGATTCGTATGTGATTTATTGTGTAGTATCCAGGCCACATTTGGGCTAATACTCGAAAAATCACCTTGCTGTGTCATTTTGTTTTATCTCAGATCTGCTTCATTACTGAAGCACTGTGTTTCGAATCTCGTCTTTGTTCTTCAGCCGAAGCTTGAATTTGTTCACGTCAGAGATGGGAGTTTATGGAGATTGTGTGTGCATTGGGAAGGTAGTGTGCGTTCTTCGAGATGTTTCAGAAAGAGTTTCAAACGCATCTAATCCAAACGAGTGGTTTTGCAGTAGTTGTTGTAGTTGAAAAAGAAATGTTAAGGTGCCATTGTCCACCGGAAATAAGCAACGAATTCTTTACAGCATTTTACCAAAGCATCAAATCCCTGCATTGGCTGTGAGGAGCTTTCTTGTACTGTTCCCGTCGGCATCACTTACTGACCGGACTTTTGAGTGAGCATTCATTTAGTGACCCGTTCGTAATGGGGATACGATTTTGGGAAATTTTTATTCAGTATCGTTGACCTGGATCGTTGTCTTTTCGATTTGGGCACGAAGCCTCGCATCCAGGGCGTATTTTTGGGAAGCGGTTTCACTTGCAGAGTGAGGAGAAAAACGCGTTGGTTGCCTGAGAGCAGGCATCATATTTCTGGCCGTGATTTTCGATGTTCGCCAAGGCACTTTACAAGAAAAAATTGCTAGGGCAATTCCCCGCTTTCATCCTTCAAAGAATCCAGCAATCTGATCATCACTCCCCCAAAGTGCTTTTTTGGTTTTTTCTTCGCGATTCTGATTTGAATGGAAACTCATTTAATGCGCTGATGCGTCGGAAGGGTGGAGTGACTAATGCTTCGAATGCTTAAGAGGGACTATTAGCCCGAAGGCAAATTATGCCGATGTTCGGTCAGTTGTTTATCGGGCCACCTGACCAAACATCATCGCATCCGAGCGTTTCCTGTCGATTATATGCGAGATAATCACATCCACGCATAAGCGATTTCGCTGTGTGGGGGTGAGCGCGACTGTCGCTTGTCATAGTGTCGTTCGAATTTAGGGTTGGAGTGCACTTAGTGGTTGTGTTATTTGAATGCGATGATTTTCATTCGTTGTCTTCGGCCGGTATCTTGCTAATCCGCAGAAGGTCGAGGAAATGTGTGGTGGATCATTCGGTGCCACGCATCCGAGCAAGTTGTTCCCGCTAAACACTTGGCACCCCTACAGTTTTCTTTTCTCTGCCCACCGCTCCCCCTCCTCCCTTCACTGATATTCTTCCATCACCCCCGCACACCTCCCACTGCTCTTGCTTCACACTTTCCTGCTAGTGTGTTTGATACCGAGCAAGTGCAGTCAATCAGGTCACCTCTGTATTTGATATTGGGGCAGGAAAACTACCCTCTTTTCCTTCCCAAGGTGCATGCTTATCGAAGCGTCATATCATATGGCCGCGGTGATCAAATACTCTTGTGCTGAGGACGTCTCATTAGGTCAAACCTGTATGGCAGCAGTATCTACTGACGGCATAAAGCTTAAAAAGGCAGCAAGTAGAACAGTGCCGTCGATATGGTTTCCGAGGTGACCATCCGGAAATAACGTTACCTAAGAGTTGCAGCAACGAAGCAATTCAAGAAACAGGAGTTGGGATGGATTGATTGCTTGGAGCGTTTTTATCAAATCGTTTCAAGAAGACATTTGCGCTGGAGAAACTGAGCTTCGGCATGCATTTGTCGCTCTGTTCTATTGCCGAGTTGATATTGGATGGAGTAGATATTTGCACACTGCCGCATAAGTCAATGTGCGAGAGGTTTAGAACCTTTGGCAGGGAAACAAGAATAATCAGCCTCTACAACATTATGAGGTGAACAATAATCGGTGAAGTGTCTTAGAGAGGTAGAAGTAGCAGGCGTTTTTGTTATTCTGCTGATCTGATCCAGCGCTTGCAGAAATATATAGAAAATGACATAGAGGCGTGTGATAATGCGTCTCATATGTTTTCAGCGGAATTGGTAAATTCGAAGAGAGAGTTAGGCGATAATACGATGTTTGGATTGAATACGGCAAATTTTTTTTGCATATCTCTTCAATAGTTTACAACATGTAAATGCAGAGGGAAGGTGAGTCTAACGCGCTTTTCCCAAAATGCATCTCATCGCAGACTATCCATCAGAAGTGTCTATATTCACAAAGGGATCATTTGAAGTCACCTGTTTGACGGGTGAATCGCATCACCGAGCCGTCTTTCTAGTGGAGGATATCCAGCCGCATAATGGAGAAGAGAATAATTTTCGCGTTACGTGTAAGATTGCATCTAGTAGCTGAGTCTCGTGCATATTGGCACCAGAAGAAGTAATCTTTGTGATAATTAGTGCCCTATCCATGCGGTTCGTTTAGGTAAAGTGGGTTGGGTTCATCCACTTGAATATGTAGCTGGCTGACCATGCGTGAATTAGTTTTTCTGTGGGCGAGATGCCCAGCGAGTGCGCAAACGCGACAATCGATTTGCGTTCGTCGTTGCATCCATCGCTTTTGGGCATGCTCGACGCCGAAATATTGCTAATTGCTTTGCATCGCGTCGTGAAGTTCGTGAACTGTTCATTGACGTCTTTTTTGGCTTTTTTGCTTGACGCGACTGAAATCGTTTAAACATGAACGGGTATCATTGAGTCAGATCGCTTGTTCAACGCGTGCTGTTATTTCGTCTTCGTGCGTTGAGCGTCACTGGCCCGTTGGGGTGGAGGCATTTACTGATTGGATGTTGGTTTTTTTTTTGGAGAAGGGGTAGGGGAGAAGGTAAAGGGAGATTTGGTTATCGAAATGTGTGAAAAAGTTTAGCTTGAAGAAATGGTCATATTATCTGCGAAATCTTGTGATGAGATATTCCTAAATGTCTCATCTGTGGGTTCTTTATTTCTACTGATGTGGTCGACCTCACCTCTGGTGAAATATCATTGTCCGTTGTATGGGCCGTGCCCAGATTTCACGTTCTTCAAGAGGGCCTTGATTAGTCTCTAAGTGGTCAAAATTGTGGCAGTCAAATGTTGCTATGAAAATGACTTGTGTTTCATGTCAACCCCTGACACGAACTTGATATCAGACTAGGAAGTGAGATTCTTTTTTTTTACCGGAGGTGTCCATGACTTTGCTGTTATAATTGATGGGACATGCGGCATTCCATTGCCGCTGAAAGGNACTTTGCTGTTATAATTGATGGGACATGCGGCATTCCATTGCCGCTGAAAGGTCGCCTAACATTACAAGTTGTATTCTTCGCGGTCTGCAGCATAGGCGTAATAAACTTATCCAAAGGCCTTCGTGACTTCCTTCCGGCTATCCTTGAGATCTATACTCCTGTATGGTCGGCTTATATGGTTTGTGATATTAGGTTTTTAGAGGATATCCAGGAGCGCTCCTATTTGCCAAATTTACCGTCATCCGTGCTGGGCAAATTGCACTACTAACTTCAAGTCTTTGATCTGGGCACATTGGAATATCGCAGGCAGAAATTTGCTTGACTTTTTAATTGTATGCGCCTCTTTCAATATCCGGCTATCAGAAATATTTCCTTCTGCTCCTTCCTATAGTCGAAGTGAAGATCAGTTTCAGCTCACTAAAGAGAGCTGCAGCAGAGTGGTCTGCGTAGTCTCTGATTTCATATTCCACGAGCTCGGAATCTGATTTCCGCCGATGTCGTTACTGATGCAGCTTCATGTTCAATGTCCTTCCATCGAAACTGTTACTTTGCGGATGTTTCGCTTTTTCTCGCCGCTTTTCCTTTCCATTGTTTGCTAAGTTTTCTTTCAGGCCGCTCATGGTTGCACAGTTCCCGCTTCTTGAAATGAAATGAAATGCAAGAAAATGATTTCCTCATCTCAAAACTCTAGACGGAACATCGCTAACTTTGAATCAGATTCCACGATTCAGAAGTGCCAGGGAACGCTATTACTGAATCTATATAACATTGAATGCTGGCGCGTTCTCTGTTTTATATTTTTGCGTCGCCATATACAGCTCCGCATTCATTTCGAACTGTTTTATAGAAAAGGCAGTCTTGGAACTTATCGCTTCCTTATATGTCCCTTGCAGATTAACTCAACCTCTCTCGAATATTTCGTCACCATTTCTGATGCTTTCGGATGTTTGACAGCGGTCGATTGCAGAGATGCCCTTTGCATGAGCAAAAGTTTGTATGCTCACAACGCTTTTATTTACTTGCACTTCTTCGTCGTGAAACTGAAAACCCCGAGAGGAAGGGGTGTTTTATTGCACTCTTTTCATTTTTGCGCATCATTTTTGTTGTCTTATGTGGTCCTCATTAGGAGTGTTTTCGTATACGTATTTACTTTACAAATATGTGGAGTTCGCTTCGATTTTATTGCATTGCGGCGTTTTCAATACCTCTTTGCGAAATGTTGCTGAAAAATAAATCTCTGTAAGAATTCCATAGGCGCACCAGTTTCATTTGAAGAATAAAGCAAAAACTCGAGAACTTCATTCGTCGAATGATTCGTCGATCAACTCTCCTCAATTACAAGTTTGTCCTGAGAACTCAGAAGGATCTTAAGTTACCTATAGTCGCACATTTCCCGCTGCAATCCTTCCGTACTCCCTCTCTCCTCCTCCGTTATTCGTTCTGTAAAAATTGAGATCCTCATATCATCAGTGTCGTAGTAAATGTTGGACAGTTTTTTGTACGCCGTTGCTTCTGGCACCCCTTCATGAGAGAGTAAAAACCTATAAAAAGAATTAGGTGGAGAGGGGAGAATGGAAGATGTGGTGAGGTTTTGGGCATAATTCCCATATGCTGCTGCGACAGTTCGGCCTTTGCAAATGTTGAAATTTGAGTTTTTAAATTTGATCCTTGAACTTAATGGAAATTACCATCAAAGAGTTGTGGTCATTTGTGTTTGAGGCGGGCTGTGGTACTTTTAACATCTGGCGTTGAG
>JAARMF010002022.1:0-2500 GCA_022844705.1 Toxascaris leonina
TTTATGAGGTCTTTTCTAAGAATCTTGCTGAGGAAGTTATTTCCAAGGAGCTAACATATAAAGCATCCACTGAGAGGGTAATCTCAAGCTGCGACTATCTCTACCTATTATAATGCGTCTCATTTTCCTCTCAGATGTGATCGTGTGGATGTGATCGTCGCTGCTAAACCAGAATCGTTTAGCACCAAGATTTATTCGGGGAGGGGGGGGGGGGGACGAATGTTCGTCTTACTATCATATTGGGTGATGGGGCGCGTACTACTTCATCCATCCGTACTATCGCTCTTCCTAAGGCTGTTGCGAAAAAGCGAAGCTTCAATCGCATGACAATTTACCTGTCAAACCTATCCACCCTTCCTTTCATTCATCTGGTATACGGTAGATGGCAAAAAATTACGCCGATGACTTTACGTAGAGGTTAGCATAGTCACGAACGGAGGTTGATGACGAAAATGGGCTGCTTAACCAGTTCACTGAGAGAAAGTGACGGCGTCGGAATCGTAATACCATTTTATTTGTGCTTTCAGTAAACAACTAATCATCCGGTTGACGTCAAGATATACACACAAGATCACAAAGTGGGTTGTCCCGATGTATATAACCGACGGTTCATCGGTTAACGACAACATTGGCTGATGTTGGTTGGGGTCATGCAAGTTCTGAAACCCTTTGGACAAGTGCACTTTGATGGACCCGACGGTGGAGAAGCACACTGGATAGTTTGCCGTATTTGATCTTTTTGTACGACAGGTCTTGTTGTTGTAGTGGACTGCGATTTGTCTTGCTGCACCGTTTGTGGGTCACTTGCTGAGCCCAGTTGAGCGGCTGAAGGTGGACGAATGACACAGTTTTGATTACAGCTTCTGGCGCATGATGGAGAGCACTGTGAGACGAGTCGTCTCTGCCAGACGCATTGTTGCATACATGATTCTCTACAGTAGCCAGCACATCTGGATGAGCCTTGGATCGATTGTGGTAAGGCGATCTGCACTTGTTGCGGAGAGGTTGGTGGTGGAGGAGGTGCTGGTTGGTTGATTTGTTGTGGCATCACTGAGGAACTTGCTCGTGGTTCATTTGGTATCGTAATTTGTTGCGCTGCGCTCGAAAGCAGGGATGGATTCAGCTGGTTGGGAATCTGCTGGACAGGTTGTTCAGTTGACTGTTGCATGATCCGCCCCGGAAGTTGTTGTATGGGTGCTCCTAAATCTTCTCGAGCTACAGTCTCCATACTTTGCTGCATCGCTGAGCCTAAAGTTTGTTGGATTACTGGTCCTGTTGCCTGTTGTATTATCGCGTCTGGGATGCGTGGAGCCACTGGTCCTGGTCCCATAGTCTGCTGAATCGTTGGTCCGGGGAATACATTCCCGAAGGTCTGTTGGGTTTCTGATCCTGAAGCCTGCTGAATCAGCGATTTTGCTGGCGGCTGGATCTTCGGCATGGAAGTCTGCTGGATCATCGGGCTTGGAGTTTGCTCCGCTGCCGATACCAGAGACTGCTGACTCAACGGTTGTGGTGCCAGAAACTGCTGTCTCAACGGTGGTGGAACCGCTTGAATTGTTGATTCTGTTGCCTGTTGGATGGTTGGTCCTGGGAACTGTTGGATATCCATTCCTGATGTTTGCTGAGTCATTGATCTCGGAACTTGCTGATCGATTTTTCCGCCCCACTGGATCGTCGGTCCAGAAATTCTTAAACTTGTGGATGGCGAGGCTTGCTGGGTCATTGTCGCCGAACCCTGCTGGATAATTGACTCAAGGGTCGGCATTGAAGGTGACGGAGCCTGTTGAGTTGCTATTCCCGAAGTTTGTTGGATTGCTGGCATTGAAATGCTCTGAATCGGTGCGATCAAACCTTGTTGGGCAAATGATGCGGAGACGTTCTGAACTGCGGAGTTTGGGAATGGCTGAGCTGTTGGTTTTAGTGGCTGCGGAAGGAGGGTTTCAGAAGCCTGCTGGGCCATTGACTTCTGGGGTTGCTGGGTTATCGAGCCGGGGACATTCGATTGAAATGGATACCCTGTTTGTTGAGTAACCTGGGTTCCTTCTAGTACACCTTGGGAGGAGGAGAATTGGGTAAGGCTCGAGATGCCATTGTTCGCTGCGGCGGGAACGTTACGCCACTGATCAAGCTGTGAGGTGGGGGCGATCGCTTGTTGCACGTTGTTCTGGCTGCTAAAATATAAAACGGCAATAACTTCTGCAACTGTGACTTCTGCAATTCAGCAAGAAAATCGAGTCTGAAAGAATCTTGAATGAACTATACACTCTTTAAGGAACTGCTGGAGAGGAGTCTAAAGAATCATGGACAAATCACTCTTTAACGAATAGCCCAAGAGAAATCTGAAGGGTCGTCAATCTGAGGAGTCATAAATGAAAAGGGCTCAGTGAAATGTCATGAAAAGAATCGTGGACTATATTCTAAGCAACAATGAAATAACATCAATCGTACAATGATGACATTCCGCTACAAAAACTTCGGACAATTGGATGAAAAGAGTACT
>JAARMF010002022.1:7500-10681 GCA_022844705.1 Toxascaris leonina
AGTGCACCTGAAAGAATCTTCATCGGCAGTGCAAAAGGATTTTGAATAGCGATAGGTCGATTTATTCCTACATTTCGACCAGCATAAAGGACTTTTTGCCGTCATAATCGAACTGAAATCCTTGTCCTCATCGCAATAGCTCCCGATGAGGAACCATTCAATCGTTTAACGGAACCTCTTACTTAATTTTAGCTAATAAAAGTGATCAAAGCAACCATTCTCCTCCGCCGATTATAGTTCTTTCATAGCTTCATTTAATTTTGCGATTGCTTGAACATAAGCACAGAAATGTTAAGAATAATTAAAGCAGTGAAATAATAGCGACTAAGCTCTAATAGCTTCTCTATTATCACAATATGTAATAATAATTGTAAGTGAAAGAAAGCAAATGTGAAAAAAATGGGTTATGTTTACTGCTCGCATAGATTAAAAAAAAACATCAAAATAAAAGGTCAAAGTTCAAATAAGTGCGAAATCACGGCGAGAATTTTACACAATAGTCTATCGCCATTTCCACACAACAATTGCGCAAAAATTAACAATATATTCAAATGTGTGGTTTTTGCAACATATGAGTTTACAAGTTTAATATTCTTTATCTTCCTTCCGCTCTCCCTCTTCCATTCCCTCCATCCATCTCCCCATCTGAGTACTTCTTTCGAAGGGCAACGGAAGAAAATATTCTTCACTTATCGTTACCCGCTTTGTGATATTAACGGAAACGTTTCAAATGAAATCGTTTATACGTTCATGGATTTTTGTGCAAATATGTCCTAGGCAAACTTTCGAATATCCTCTCAATTTTTTTGAAAATTTCAACTAACTCCTTATGATGGGATGGATTCCACAATTCAAGTACAGATGATATGTTGAGAGAACGCCAACTTACTAATAATATACAAGAAATAAATTTTTTTTATCGCAATAAATTCGTAGAGAACGTTTATCAGTTATAAAAATCAGCATATGTAGCTTAAGAACATCGAAAAATTCCAATAAAATTTGCTTAGTGCGGAAATGAATTATAAAATAAATAAAACCAACAAAATGAATTAAAATTCAAATCATCAAAGAGTGCAATCAGCAAAAAGAAACTCCACAGCATAAGTAACGATCTGACACAGATTGATGAGTTAGTAAAGAAATAAATGGGTGAATAAATAAATAAATGTCCGAAAAAAAAATGTATCATGATGAATGAATAAACTGAGGTGCATCTATAGAATAACAACCGACTACTAACGTGACTAAAATCTGAAGGATCAAATATTGAGTATACTTTGCGAAAAATGCTTTTATTTCACCTCAAAATAGTAGGTAAGAATAAAAAGCGCTTTGTCGGACATAATTTGATGATCCTGTCCATTTTGAACAGAATCATAAACGGGATTCCATCGGATATAATTTGACAATCCTGTCCAACCTAGACAAAAATGTCAAATTATGTCCGGGACATTTTCTCTTCCACAGAATATTTTGGCTCGAAAAAGTTTATCTCTATAAAACATAATTCTGAAATGATGACGAAACAATACATGAAAAGGAAGTGGAGGGAAGAACGGAGGAGAGGAAAAAACAATCCAATCAAAGAATTGACAAGAAACACAGGATAAGTACTTGGCGATGAAATATGCCCAATGCAGAATGAAGAACAATCCACAATTTCCATTTGTTTCCCTATATTCCTGCAAAAAAAAGACGGATGCAATCGCATAGCCAGGTTTTCCAAACGCTCACTCCACTTTTGATGACCTTACTTAACTTATTTCTCATCGACCTTCATTCACTCATTGCATAGAAATCGTTATACCGCTAGTCTTAACGTTTCATTAATTCCGACCAGTAACATTTAATGCGAAATGATTTCGATAAAAAATTTCAAAATAAATTAAAATACGAAACCGATAGTTTGAATCGAAAGACTAACTAACTAGTGCCCGATTCAACATATTCATCGGGGCAATATCAAAAGAATGCGAATTGCGGTCGCTGAAATGATCGCCTTGATACTCCTCTCCTATTATTATGAACCCTAAAACTGGCCATTCAAATACCTACTAAATTTGATACCGCTTTTTCCCAGTTTGCTCTTATGCATTTGACAAACGTAACATGGCAGGCGCCAAACTATCATTTAAACTCCACTAAAACGCAATTTAAATAAACTGCCCTAATTTTTCGAACGAGCGATTTTGAGGTTTTTATACCATTAACAATCATCGAGAACATTATGAAATCGTCGATTTTTTTCAAACTCCTAACCTCCATCTATAAAATCTGAATTCGCTTGTATTCGCAAAGTAAACTCTTAGCGAACAAATTAAGCCCCGACCGAAATTATGGAACTTGACGGGGAGGATAGGGTTATCATCCCAACATGAAAGCTTTTATTTTGCACAGTCTTAGCTCATATTAAACCATAAGTTGTGAGACGTTCAGCATTGTTTCACCTAAATTCTGAAATGAAATAGAGCCATATAGCTCATATGTATTTTGCACCTTAAATCATAACTTTTCACAACTTCCAAAAGTCAAATTTCAAAAAAAAAAAAAAAAAAAAAACATGCTAAAGTGGGCAATTAATCTTGCCCATTATAAAAAAATATATATAATATAACAAATACCGAGTAAAGCTCATACCTGTCAAAATACCTTCTTTAAGCGCTTGTTCCACAATAGTCACACTGACATTCAGTTTATTCGAAATCTCTTTCAACAGCTCGATCCTCCTCGCAGTTAATTGATCGATCTTCGTGGATAATTGTTTCACTAGAAAAACCATAAGAAAAAGCCGCAATGAAGATCTCAGAACAAAATTATATAGCTAATTTCATAGACGTCAATTTTATTTTAAAAGTCCCCATTTAAATAATATTAAAACGCAGGAATAAAATGAACAAATGAATGATCCTCCTTTGTAGCACCGTTGTTTTTTTCGTAGCTAAATAAAGCGTAATCCAGCAATTTCTGCCCAATCATCCAGGCAAATTATTTTCATCCTGGGGAACCTAAGCTCAAAATTTAAACTTTAGCATCGAATGCTTTCTGCAAAAGCTAATAATTACTACATCGAATTCTATCAATTACCGCTTGTTCTATTCAAAGCGTTGACTTTCAACTCATAAAATGCAGTGGAATATCGCTAAAAGTATCCTCATTTCTATGAATATTAAAACATCCC
>JAARMF010002022.1:17567-28883 GCA_022844705.1 Toxascaris leonina
ACCAACGAGTAAATTGTCAATGATGACTGCACACCTCAACAAAAATTACTTTGCCACCACCGTACTAGACAATCAACAAATCCATTTCATTCTAGAAAAGAGAGCGCGTTTTCGAAAAGAGGCGCGAAATAATCATAGAGCGATTGGATGGCGGAAACGTCCCGAAATAGAGTACAGGTGTGCGTATGCCGAATAAGGTAAGAGGGGAGGCACCTTACCTTACCTTAGAAGGTAAGGTAAGGTGCCTCCTCTTTTTTTTACCAACGAAGGAAGGTATATGAGGTGATTTTGAGGGTATAGGTAATGAAAATCTCTCCCTTTTGCAAAATGTGTGCCCATCTTCTTGGCATATTTGAATGTCTACATGATTCACTCTGAAGTTGATGAATCAGATGAGGTGATTTGCGTGAAAGTATGTAAAGAAGCTAGCAATTTCCTCAGCTCCAGTTTCAGTGACCCACCTGCGATTTGAACTCTTATCGTATATAGAGAAAAAACAGACCTATACAAGCATAAGAAGAGGCTAGCGTGATATGATTGATGAGTGCATACCTGCAGGAGCACTTAAATGTGGCAAAATTCCCCTAGCGGAAGAAATTCTCGATTCCAAGCATAAAGTGGTCATCGGGTGATAGCTCAGTGATCGACTGTCAGTATCGATGGCCTAAAGAAGGGTGGAGAAGATGAGAAGGAACTGAAGGTCTAGATAGCCTAAGGTAAAGAAGAAAGGTCTAGGCTGTAAGGAAGACAGATCTAGATGGTAGACAACCCGGTCTGAAGAAGGAAGTAAAAAAGGAAAGAAGTATTTGAAATTGGAAAAGAGAATAAAATCTCAAAAGTGGGGATCTGCTCGTGGAGACGAAATTTGAACAATGTCCAAGAAAATTTGGACCTCTTCCGAGTTCAACAATTTACGTGCATTTTTTCATACCCGCATAGAAACTATTACCTGCAAAACATATTTATTTATTTATTTATTCGTTTCCGTTTATTTCGTAGCTTTTCGGACATTGACCTTTGACCTTAGGCGTCTTAATCAGCGTGCTGTCCTTGACCACTGTTCATACGATAGCCTGCGGTTGTGGCCCAGAGGATGGCACGTCATCCGCTAGCTAGGTGGACCATGATGTATACCCTCTACCTTCACCTGGCTGAAAGGATCCAACGAATGGCGCCGTTGTGAGGTTTATTCGCAATCTGACATCGTCGGTGAGAGATAGACAACATCGCCTGGTTAGACTGCAAGCCGCCGTACCAAAGCTTTCCGGATTTGTGATGTTAGCTTTCCGGACAGGGCACACGCACTAGCTTTCCGGACAAGGTACACGCACTAGCTTTCCGGACAAGGTACACGCACTAGCTTTCCGGACAAGGTACACGCACTAGCATTCCGGACAAGGTACACGCACTAGCTTTCCGGACAAGGTACACGCACTAGCTTTCCGGGCAAGGTACCCGCACTAGCTCTCCGAACAAGGTACACGCACTAGCTTTCCGGACAAGGTACACGCACTAGCTTTCCGGACAAAATTCTTTAGGCATTATGAAATGCTCAGGTTTTCTCTTTCGTTAGCTAGTCTGTAGCATGCTTTGTGATATTTGAGAAAGCCACACTCAAACACTGATTTGAATTTATTCATCCCATATGCGAAGTCAGCTTGGAGTAGAGCGATTGCAGAACAAATGTGCAGACGTCAGCATTGCAGGATTTTAAGTGTTCATGACTTGTAATGGATATTTCCACTGGACGGAGATGGTCACTTGGCTGACTCATCATTGACAGAGATGGCGACTCGGCTAACTGACCATTGGCAAAGATGGTCACTCAGCTGGCTAACCACTGACAGAGATGGTCACTCAGCTGATTAAGCATCAACGAAGTTGGTCACTCAGCTGACTAACCACTGACAGAGATGGTCATTCAGCTGATTAAGCATCAACGAAGTTGGTCACTCAGCTGGCTAACCACTGACAGAGACGGTCACTCAGCTGATTAAGCATCAACGAAGTTGGTCACTCAGCTGGCTAACCACTGACAGAGATGGTCACTCAGCCGATTAACCATTAACGAAGTTGGTCACTCAGCTGACTGACCACCAATGAAGATGACCAATAAGCTTGTCACTATGACTATACAATATTGACGGTATGAGTGGAAGTATTAAAGTCATTTATTAAGCATTAGAAGTCCTCATTTTGCCTTCAGTAATCTCACTGTTTCTCGGATTTGGATTCTATTCCACAACCTTAATTGAGTGACACTGATCCGGGTAAAATCCATTTGCCTTCTTCTCGCAGCGGTGATCAGCAATGACCTCAGGCTAACGGTGATCCCGATCTTCGGTGTCAAACAGAGCGACATGCCGAGCGAAACATTTATCTCTCACATCAGATGTAATATCTTCTCAAAATCAGCACATTACAGCGATGGTATCGCATCTAGAAGACACCCTCGACCGACCAATATGGAGAAGACATTGCGCTCATACTGACCCCAAGGAATTTTGGAAACGAGCAAGGAAATAATGATAAGTTAAGTGATATTTGCATTGTATTACGTGTGCTTCGATTATACTCTTATCAACGTTTATCAGCCTTGTCATACATCGTTTATCATACATCAGCATTCACAAACACAACACACTATCGTCTTATGTCTTTTCCAAACAATTTTTTCTAGGATTTGAAGGATTTTCAAAGGGTTCAACCCATTCAAGGAAGCAGCACATCGCAAACAATGACCAAAGAATCAAAATTTACTTATGAAGATATTTATCGATCTATGAGGAGTATTATTTTGCATTTAATCGACTCACGACGCGATATGCAATGAAAGTGGCGATTATCGTCGAGAATTTGTTTAAGCGATGGATATATAAAGCTTGAGAAGCGGTCATCTTCATCAGCAAGCGATTTTCGCGGAAGTGATCTCGACTTCGAACGATGGCGTTCAACAATCAATGGTCTAGCAGCTCGAACTTCAACAACTGGAATAGCAACTTCAATAGTAGCAACCTCAACAACAATATCAGCAATACGCTGAGTAACCTCAGCTACAACTTGAACAATCTCAACACCCTCAATAGCAACCTCAACGCTCTCAACAGCAACCTCAACAGCCTCAACAATAATCTCAGTAATCTCAGCAACACCAACTATAACAATAGCAGCAACTTATACAACAGCAGCAACCTATACAACAGCAACTTGTACAACAGCAACCTATACAACAGCAACTTATACAACAACTACAACTCCAACTTCGGCAACTACAACCGCGTAAGTACTAGATCTTCAAATTTTGCAACTGTTAGGTTGGTCATGAGCTTTTTTTTCTCAGTTGGGAGTTTACTGGAGGGGGGGGGGGGTATTGCACAGCAATACGATCCACCTGGATGTCATAGTTAGTCAGAGATTGCTCGGGGTAATGTCGCCACTCTCGAGAAGTGTTCTTCTTGTGCTTCAGAATGCTTCGAGATAATGAGGATCACACAAATTTCCCGACTTAGAGTTGGACGGTTCAGTTGGGGCCTCAGTTAGCCTGCCCTCCTCCCCTCCCCCCCCCCCCCCCCAATACTGGCCTGGTATAGGAATTGCTCCTTCGGTCCTCACTGAACCTATTTAGCTACTGAAAGCATTCAACGATATTCACTAATTGAGCCATTTTTCAGAACTACTAAAGCAAGGATCTGATGAACGCACATACCTCACTCAACATTCATCATGCATGTTAATCGAGTGGCGATGTTATGAATAAAGCTTCCATTTAAAGGGTTGAGTAGTTGCAACGGTGTGTATTGCAAGTTGCCATGGTGAAATACGCCAACTGTTCGGCGAGTGATCCACATCTCAGGTGGATTTGGTCGTTAAACCTTACGGGGTCAAGTCTTCTTCAGGTCGCGATTCATTGTTTTGTGGAACCGAAAGCAACGCTACCAACAACATCCTGTACTTGAGTTCTCCTACGTCATTTCAAACGAATCTGTCAGGCTTTCGGTCCACCTCACACATCGGTGTTCCATGCCGGTCCACTGTCCACCATTGGATGGGTTGGGTAGCGGTGTTTCTCGCAAACGAGCGCTTCGGTCTCTCGCTCAGCGAGTTTCCATGAATGACCCTCTACGACTGAATTCATCTTGACAAGTTGGAGCTGGCATCGTTTTTCTTCTGCGCAGCGACAACAGTAACAACCAAGCGGACTCCAGCCCCTCTAGGCTGGGCTGCCTTCAGCTTAAGTCATACGCCATGAGCGATACCAGATGCTTCTTATATTTCTAAGGGCAAAGTGCTGGCCTGAGTGCTCTCCGAATGAAGTTGTGCCCTAAGGTGACAGCCCAGTCAATTCCGCATAATCAATGAGAATCCATCCGGCATTGGCTCCTCACCGTTCTGGTGTCCAATTCCCTACAACCCAACCCCCCCCCCTCTCCCCACTACCACCACCCTCCTCCCCTTGCTGTTACATATGACGTGGAACGTGCCCACAGTTCGCTATGACCAAGTGTGGCATAGAGGACAGCCGATGAAGAGCGAATACAGATACCCAGCGAAACTTTACTTGTTTTGATAGAGTGCCACCCCTCCCCTTCCTTTACAGGAGGCCTTTTACTTAAAAAAGAAAATACCTGTACCTGTCGAGGCGACAATGTAATATGAAAGAGACCATATGCCCATCCACACATCCATATTTGTTCGACCACTTAGAATAGAAAGAAAAATGCTTTATTATTGCAGCAATCAACAATAACAATGAATTCTTGAAAAAAAAAAAACAACACCAATTTCATAATAATAATAAAAAAACAACGATCGCAACTGCTTACTAAATCCTGAGCGTGTTCGGAATACCCGTTGATTTATAAAGATTTGCGCCACTTATACGGCATTGTGCGACATCAAAATTCCTACATAAATAAAAGCATGGATGTATTTTCACTTCTTTCTCAACATCGCCTATCCAAGTAATCTTCAATCCTGGAAGAGTTTCCGGTGGGTTTATAATTTCGAGCATTTCCGCTAAACATTCACGAAAAGTGGGGAGGAAGCGGGATGGGTGGGGGAAGGACAGGAGGGGTAGCAAGTGCCACCGATCCTGTAAGAATCATTCCCAAAAACATCAGTGAATGCCTCGCAGCAAAGGTTTCATTTCATCAAAAGCACTTATATACTGAATTTCATTTTTTTTTTCTTCTCCACTAAAACAGCTTCTTCTCCCTCTCCCTCCCCTCCCCTCCCCCTCCCCCCCCCCCCAAGCCCACCTGCGGCAACTTCTATTACTTTTATTCATGAGATCTATTATTAATTTGGCATAACACCTAGATATGAAGAAGATATAAGTGGATAATATCACAATTTCAATCTGCTAATTGTTTTCTCTCTTTCCTCCTGTCTTCGCCATCGTCATCGGTGAGTATTACTCTTACTTCCGCTTTCGAATGACTCACCCAATGTCGTCTTGATTCATCAACAAATTCCACCATAAAGCTCACCATACAATCCTTAATGAAACTTATTTTATTCCAAAAGCAAATAAATGAATAAGTAAATAAATAAATAAATAAATAATAAAATAAGTGAATAATAAAAAAATAAATGATAAAAATAAATAAGTGAATAAATAAATGAATAAATAAATAAATAAAATATAGCTAAAAAAATTCCCCTAATCTTCAAAACATTTCAGCATAAAATCCAAGCTCTTTTCAGCACTTACGAAAAAACAGAATTCCCATTACTCGACCTAACATTAAATATAATAAAACTGTGATATTTAATTATAAACCATCTCAACAAATTTCCCTTCGAAACTTCTGAATCAAAACTTTTCAGCCAATCGTTTGAATCGACCAATCCCACTTGATTTTTTTGCGATAAACAACTCTTTTTATCATATCAGAATACTCATATCACTTTCGTCATAATCTCTTCTAAAGCAGTCTTTAACTTAAAAAAAAAAAAAAACACCACCTCTTGAGGCAAATAGGGAATTTGTATCTTAAAGCAATTCTCCTCTTCGGAAGTAATCATCTCAGACCATGAGCGAATCATCTAAAACATACAAAACTTAGCTGTAAAAACTAATTAAGCTGAATTTTATACCTGAGGATTATCATCCCACTCAGTTAATGCTATACACTGACAGTCAACTATTCAATAGCAAATAATCGATGGATAGTATATCACAGCTGAAAAAAAAAGCAACAGGAACAACACCTATCTTTGGAAAAGATATAACTCTCATTCTCATATATCAGCATACTCTGAAAACAATTTTGATGAAGATTTCATAGAAATTGCAGTGCATATTTGTAAATTGCAGCCTTTATTTCCAATATTTCCAGCTAACTCCTGCTTCTTTCTCACCATTTATACTCTCATCTTAGTTTTCCTACTTCCGCAAATATATTATCAAAAGGAAGATGAAAGGAAAACTCCAAATTCTGACATGAACGAAAGATAGCTAAGCCGAGACTAGCCACATTCCCTTCTAAATGAATAACGACGATACGACAATATCAAGCGTGGCACTCCAACAGATGTGGGTCGACTGATATATGAGAAGGGGTAGAGGGGATTAGAACAAACAATATACGATCATCAAGCAATAAAAAATTAAAAATACTTCAGCCAAAAGTCCAGCACGCGACGATCGGATAAGCCTCAATCTCCCCACTTCTAGCCGCTTTATAAGACTTCCTACGGCAGTATTATTCGACTTACTCATTATTCGATAGAATTACTTTGCCTTATTAATTGCCCATCGGTACTTCCACTTTCAACCATTCCTCAGTGACTTTACTTTAATTAATATAAATCCTCCAATAAAGCCTATGCAAAAATACTAAAATATAATTTATATTTTTCTTTCTAAATAATAAAAAAATAATTGATTTAATCACTAACTCGTGAGCCTTCCTTTGATCTAACCGTAATAGTTATAATGAACGTCTTAATCGAACAACTCGACGATGATTTCATTGTCCCTTCGACAACAAACGGAATCTCTGAACCATGTGCCACTTTCAAACACAACGAATCATCATTCGTATCTGTTCGTTCAATAGCACAAAAATCTTCGTGTATTTCAGATGCTTCTGATGCTTCAGATTCATCAACTGATTGTGCGCAATCGGAAGATTGTGGTGAGACACTCAACTGAAATTGTACGGGATTTATGGCAATTTATAACAAATTCATTGCTGACTTGATAAAAGACTCATGAACTCCCCCCTTGCCACCCCCCCTNNNNATGCATAAAAGGATCAACAAGTTTCAACCAAAGTTACTTCATTCGAATCAATCGAAACCACCCATACGATGCGACGATATTTGAGTCCCCTATTGATAATCACCTCTAGCACATTAATACTGAAATTGTGCACTACTAATACGAAAATGCTTGGAAAAAATGAAACTCCAAGAACCAACACCTCACTTGCCAGCGTCCCCATAAAAAAATCTCCTCTTTAGTTGCGATCGAAAATAAATTCACATGAATATACGATTGTGATGGTCTGCTACAACTAGTACACTATAGAATAGATACCCATTGAACGACTTAGGCAATCATATTTTATTCTACTTCTCTACCTCCCTCCACTCCTCCCCCCCNTTTCTTCCCCTTTTTCTGCCTCACAGGTCTTGAAGCTTATGGCAAAAACATGAAGTCATGCTCCCATTCCTAGAGTAAACAATAAAAATTTCACCTTGAATTCAGTGCGTTTTAGTTGCTGGAAGAAGAATCGTGGCAGAAAAACTGGACCACAACAAAGACGCTCGAATACGTTCATCAAATACGAGATATACTGCAAAGAAAAATGAGTGCAAAATAAGCGAAACAATCAACTAACATTTCAAATGCATACCTACTGATATATGATGATGATAATTTTATGGTATAGAAAATCTCTTCTGCGCCTTCGTAGTGCAAATTAGAGTCGTCACATCATAGATAAATAACCAGCAGCAATTGGCTTGTACCGGAAGAATTCGGATTTTTTTCGACGACCGATGAAAATCTTTATCCACAGACGGGGACGAACCCGCGACCTTTCGCTTACCGGGCGATTGCTCTACTACTAAGCTACCGCAGACGTTTTCACTGGCGAAAAGTTCTTTCTATTCCCTAGACACGCAACATAACATATGTACTATGCCTATTTCGCTATAACATTGGTACGCATTATAAATACACAAATAAAACACTGCATAGACATGTTTCGCTTGTTATATAGACATGCATGAGGGTGGGTAGCTCAGTGATACAGCCTTCGCCTGTTAAGCGAAGAGACCTGGGTCCGGCTCCCGGCTCGCCTCCCTCGCCAAAAGGCTGACCACCAGGCGTTCCAGAAATCTGCTCAAAACAGCTATGTGTGGTTGTCAGCTGCATCGATACGGGTATCGATGAAACTACAGCTGTCTTTTTATCTTTGTACCTTTGTATAGACACGTTAAGGCACCAGCCTATCGCCTAAATGAACGCATAATTCCTTTCCTAATCACACCAAAATGATAACATTTATCTATGAAATAATAACAAAGAGAAAAGAGAACGTATAGATACCTTTTGTGAGAGTCGTTTCTCGAAAGGAACATTAGCGATCTTTAGCAAATCTAATTGCCCCCTTGCCCAATCCATCAACTCCCGCAAATATACATTTATTGCTGAGGTATGCATTGCAGAAAACGATTCAAATAACGAATCGAAATGCCTGTAACAAAAAAAAAAAAAAATTTGTTCGAATGTTTTATCGGAGAGATTGACGAATGCCAAAGTTGCACTCCTCTTCAAAAAATTAAACCTATTCCACCTAAACCTTTTCTCGCTTTCTCTCCATTCAACAACATAGAAAACTATCGCAAATTAAGGCTATCTGAAACGTTCCTCAAAAGACAACAACCTAAACACCAACATAATAAACGCCAATTCAGTTATTCTCTTCCCATCTTCACCAGTAAAAATCCTCGAAGAGATAATGTAATACATACAACACATTCGAGTAAACCTCACCAATCCCTTACGATACAGCTCTCTAGCTTACAAAATTCTCGCCAATAAAGCTTTGATGCTAACTAGTTTAAGCTAATCGCATCAATCTGAACCCTTCGATATCTCTGTGCAAATCTCTCATAAAACCGCCTCGTTGTTCGAGTTACTGGCAAAACCAACATACAATTGTGTATCCTCTTCCACTAGCCATAAGAGTGCAGCACTCATCAATGAACACTCGAAACATTTCACATCCAAACCAACAATCGTATCCAAATCCGCATCATAGCTTTGACGTAAAAGATAATGCCACTTCTCATAGCATTCCATCATACCTCAAAATATCAAATAATTTCAATTGAGAAAGAAAAACAACCTAAAAACTTATAAAAATTAATTCTCTTTTCCTTTCTGCTAAAAATGACCATCTCGTTAGTAAATGATATGATCATCACCGATATCATACCTGAACACTAGCAATTCAAGAAAACGAAACCCTAACGAATCAAACAATATCGTAATTATTTGATTCGAACGTCCGATCGCCCAAATAGATCGTGAATCAACAATACGCTTTACAAGTACCTAGGCAAAAACATCATTCAAACTTTTCACACCTTTGCTAAGCGTTCATAATTCATTCATATACCAGTGGGAACAAATTTTTTTTTTTTTTGAGACTCATTGCAAATCATCACCACCATCACTTTCGGAGGCACAACTTGAGTGGACAGAAAGAGTGACCAATAAAATAAAAATTAAAAAAACATACATACGTATTTTTGTAATATTTTTCTGCACAACACTTACAAAAATCACCACATTTTATGACGTGAAAAGAAGAGCAAACTTACTTTTTGCACAAACTTTCCATTGTTGTGAAGGTGATCCAACAATTAACGGTAAAAGAGTGAAATTCTTCGTGACAATTACACGTCTCAAGACTGCAAGTGTTGAACGAAGACAATCCACATATCTTTCGGCGAACCAAAAACAATGCCACCATGTCTTCTTTGCCGACAGCATCTATATTAAATAAAAATGCAACTTTATACTTAATTCATTTAAGGTACTAATAGGAGCAATCAACAAAGTCCAGCAAATATTGATAATTGACTGAATAAGTTGACTCCGAATTGAAGGAGTCAATCTTCAAAGAATTCCAGCTCCGACCCCAAAATATTCTCTCAACTTCAAAGCGAAAGGAAGTGAGCAACACTGAAGCTCTAAACTCATAGAAAGCGAAAATTACTCGACAGTTGACGTTTTCGAATACAAATTCCATATGCTCTCAAAAAGAGTTGACTCCAGGGGTTAAAAGGTCAAATAAATGACTATATATCATCCATAATAAAAATTAAAAAAAGAAACACAAAGCGACTAAATTGCCCCGCCAACCTCAAGTGTGCAAACAGCCTGATCATAATTTGTTATGGCAGATTCCAGTTCACTTAGCTTGAACTCTTCAATGGTCGCCATACAAATGCTCTTCAGCGATGATAGCCATAGACGATTTTCCGCACATGTTGCCTAAATTGGTTTATTTTTGCTGAAGTCTACTTTACTAAAAACGGAATCGCTCGCCAATGATGCTAAGCTGGAACCAAACCTCACAGAAGTGCCCTTCATCAGATTCTTTGGGGTCGATGAACATTGGATGCACATGTCACGGTGTACTTAGCCAGCGGGTCATATGCCATTCTTGCGCAACAACCGAATGATATCGTGCGAAATTTCATCGCGAAAATTGCCTATTGAATCAAGGACGGTAGGCTGATTAACGATGTCTAAAGTCAAAAATCAAAGGTCAAAGGTCAAAGATGAGGGTTTAATGCATTGATTCATAGAAATAGTTCAAATGAATCGCCCAAAATGCCAATAAATTTTGGTGCCGCAGTTCAAATCTTTCAAATTAACCAATAACGATTCGCAGAAATTTACAATAGCGATGCTACTATGTTGATCTCTGAACATCACTGAACAACTAATATTCATTCATAAATCAGAATTAAAGAAGAAATCTATGAAATGCGAACAAAAAGATTTCGATAGGAAATTTCCTATCGAAATCTTTTCAACGATTCATTCCATCACCATCGACTAGTAATTTCCGCTACATTCATATCATATTAGAGACCACACACGATACCAAAAGGTTGGCAATTAATATTACGCCAATGATAATATTCTTCAAAAATTTGGTCAGAAACGTTCATCGAATTGATAATACCCAGGTTATATATGCATATATAAATATAAATATAAATGTGAATATAAATATATAAATATGTACAAATATATATATATATACATATATATATACATAT
>JAARMF010002023.1:2833-20382 GCA_022844705.1 Toxascaris leonina
TATATATATATATATATATATATATATATATATATATATATACTAATTAATTAGCTTATTGCAATCACTATTCTAGCGTTAAAGCTTTCGTTAATGAGGATAATATTTCAAACCGGATGTTGTTATATTACAGTGATTTAAATCGGATATAGGACAACAATAATTTAGTGGATATGGTCATTATTATGAGGTCTAATTTTTAAAAAAAATATTGCTGCTTCTTGGATCTAAATACTTCGACAAAATAATCCAATAATTTTTGCTTCTTTAGTGCTTTTTTTTCTTTCAAAGAACTAAACGGCGATACACAACCACAAGTGCATTTTTTTCTATCTCAGAAACACATAAAGGTTCCGGATTCGAGTAGAAGAGGAAGAAATATTGCTGAACTATGCATAAACTTCAAATAAATCCAACTTTTACTTCATTATTAGGTGTTAGATCTCGGTGAATTTTTCTTTGGTTCAAAAATGTTGTATATACAAAGTCGATGAGCAACGGAGCAGATATGATTCTTGCCTTTGTTCTTACCCTCCCCCTCCCCCCCCCCCCCCCACATTATTTGCTATCGAAAAATTTTCATTATTTTGACTATTCTCTCCTGTTAATCTCGAGATTTCCATTTGCATCGTCATCTTATGAATCCATATTTCCTTATCGTCTGCTTTGTTGAATTTCGTTGTCTCCTTCCTATTCGCCCATTCGATAGCACTTCATGTTTTCTATGGTCATCTCATCGCCTATCTCATGCTTATGGATGAGGAATTTGATGGAGAGTTTATCTCTTTTCGTTGCTGAAATTATTATACTTATAATTACAGCATCTTCAGAGAGAACGTCATAGTTACACGTGTTGGACTTTTCCACTACTTAAATACCTATGAAAAAACATTAAATTGATGCTTATTTCTGAGGTATTATCGCTTCTGCATCCTTCAATTGCCAAATGAGTTTTCCTCTCGGTTGTTGCCAATTTTCTCGTTGTCATTTTTTTTTCGAAGATTTCGAATATAACGAATTTGAGAAGTTTCCATTTTTTGAGCTCGATGTCTCCAAATGTGTGCAGCATTTCTTCTTCAGTGAATATTTGCGGATATATTTTGATGCTAAGTTTGCCCTTTTTTTTCGTTAGGATAAGTGCTGAGCTAAGCTCCTCAACAGTCTTTGGAAAGGTCATCGATGACATGTTTTTTTTTCTTTTTTTGAGAGTAAAAGCTTCTAGATGAGCAATATCGATTTCAAGTTAAATAATTTCTTACTGCTTTAGCTTATTAGAATCTCATCGCATTAATCACGAAGATCGATTATAAAGAGTCCACTCTCTATTGCTTAAAAGGAAACATTACTAGTTGAATGATCGTTAGCTGAACAACTAGACACGATTGAATAATAAAAAAAAAGCGATTCAATCTTATGCGAGTTCAACATAAAAACAATATCCTTTACGATCGGTTGCAGACAGCAATCTGATTAGATCAAACGTACTTTTGCGGCTACAACAAAGAGCATAACTAAAAATATTTATTATTAAAATATTTTATTCAAATCATGGCAATGTAAAATCAGTGAAATCAGTCAGGATGGAATCAACGAGAATCATCGAATGCAGCGAAATCACAGTTCTTCACATTAGTAATTTTCTTCGATAATTACATGAAGTGATAGATTTTTCTTGTCCACTTGGACAAAAGGAATTCTTCCGCTATATACGGCAATAGAAGCTATGCAGTAATCGTTAGAGCTAGAAGAGCAAAAAAAGGCACTAAAATATAGGTCAGATTTGTATGGATAATGAAGGTCAGTAGGCTTTGTATGGATAATAACAATACAAATAAACGTAAATAAATCGGAAAAAAACAGTTTGTCCAATTTTAGAAATATTTATAAAATTCGAACAATGTTGAATTATATAACAATATCACTAACTCTTTTATGATGAATGCAACAAATTATGGTGGAAATTCAGTGAGTTGAAGAATTAAAGGAAGTAAATAAATAAACTTCCGGTGGGTAAGATAAATGTAAAAAAGATTTTTCAATGTGCATAAAAATGTTAAATAATTATAACGATCAGAATTTGCATAGAAAGTAATAATTGGGCGATGCAAACAATACCACAGACATTATCACAAAGTGGGAACAAATATTGCATTGACTCACTTACATGGCATAAACTCTTTTGAAGTCATTTGCAATGCTCATTTTCAGGAAACCGTTGTTCCTCTCATCTCTTCTAGTTGTTTCCACTCCTCCCTCCTCCTTCTCCTCACATCTCCCACCTCTTATCTTCCTGCACCCTTTCCCAACTACTCATCATTCACCTCTACCCAATTTCCCTCGTATCGTATTATCAAAATGCAAATGGTGCAGCATAATGCGTTTTATGCCGACGACAATGATGGGAGGGAAGAGGGGAGGGGGTTGGGAGGAGGAGGTGGAGGGTGTGGAGGGGGAGGGGGGGAGGGCAGTGAACAAACTTGATACATGTGCTATAGAATTTCGGCACTTAATTGAGAAATCCTCTTCCGATGGGAATATATAAATCGGTAATCAATCGAAGGTGCTCAATGAAAAGTGCAATCCGGTTAACGCCGGACAAGTTCCGGGAATGTTTGGCGCTTACCGAACAAAAGCATTCAATGAGTGCTGTTTTTCATTTGTAGACGAAAAAAAGTCTAAACTAATCGGTGAAATCGACTAAAATTGATGGGAGTTTCAGTCCTCAAAGAAAAAAAAAAGAAACCGCCAAGAAGTCCAAACCCTCCGATGGGAATTTGATCAGTCCTATACAATCACAACCACCTAGGGCACATTTCGTCCACTACAATTCTCATCAAAAATGAAGCTTTGATAGTTCAACCGCCATTTTATGTTTTTTACTGTTTTTCAAAAATCTCATTTATATGAGCGGCTGGTGATGTGTACATGAAAGAAACCTTTGCCGATATTATTGTTTCTATAATATTATTGTGTTGCACATTATCACAAAAATATTATTGCTCAAAACGTCTCATTACATAATTAACCGTTATTAAAGTTTCCGTTATCGTGTATCATATTGCAATCTGTAATAATTGAAAACGCATTGCAATCTACAATAAATGAAGATTGCATATTGCAATACCGTTTCAATTCTCCAAAGTTTCACCCATTTATACAAAAAATATTCCAAAATATATCAAAATAAATTATTGAATTAATGATAAATAATTTTTTGGTTCAATAAAAATTTTCACGACGAAAAAATACATCGTATATAAAAATGATTTAAAAGTTAAGCATTGAGTATAAGCTTTAAAAATTTCGAAAAAAAAAAGCAATTTTTTTTTGCACAACAGTCGTTCGCATCATTCTCTGTTGATTTATTGGTCAGACATTGATGATTACCGACAAAAATTTGCGAGTTTTTTTCTCTCTCTCAAGTTGATGTAAGAAGTTGCACTATTGGTTGGTCTCGTTAATAGACTTTCTATGTAAACAATACTCAAATTGTATCGAAATAATTAATTTCTATTAAAGATTTATTTATTTATTATTACTTCGCAAATATTTTCTATCATTTTAATATCAGACTCAATAGGACAATTTATTGACTCTTTAAAATGCTCTTTAAAAGGTAAATTCTTTACCGCTTGAAAAATCCAGTCCAAAAATGAAACAGAAATAATAAACACAAATATGCGAAATTTTCTCAGTGTTCTCTACTGCCTTCAAGTTTAGAAAAGTTTATTTATTTGCCCATAATTTTTGAAGACTTTCTTTAAAATTTTTTCTCCGCTCATTTCCTTATATTAGTTTATCCTCAATTTTTCACCTCTTTGTTGGGAATAAGTTTAGTAATTCACCGATCTCTTTAATTTTAGACAACGAAAATATTGCACAATAGTGAAATGAGTTGTAAATGTACTTAGTTTACGGCACATTGAACGACGAATGTTTTAAAGGCGTCACCAACGATAGACATCAATTTTATCAGTGCGGACTGTGAGCTTTTCGATAAAGGACTCCGAAAATTGTTGTAGAATGCACTTCCTGGTGTCGATAAATCAGCAGAAACCACAACCGGATATAGACCTTTGATGCCCTTTAACTCAATTTAAAGAAGAGTACTGTAAAGTGTACTGCGGTGCAATATTCAATTGAGGCATGAATTTAATGAAATCTCTCTTAATGAACTCAGCAATAAATCTTCAACAGAAATTTGCATCAAGCAATCATAATCTCTCGTTACAACAAATATGCATTCGCGATGTTCGAGTTAAAATCACTGCTGTTGCAGGTGCATCAGTTCTCTCGAGCTCCTTCCACCTATTCAATTCCTCAATTCTTTCCCTCCCTATATCGGCTCGATTCCAATCATATATGATCGATTCATAACGATTTCTATTTCCATTTTTTTTGCAAATAATGAAAAACAACGTAAGTTGAATGACTGACATCGCTATCATATAGGATCACGTTAGGATCATAGAGAGACGTCAGATAGCCTCAATCATTCTTTTATAAATCATCTGTAAAGATGCCAATAATTTAATATAAAAAGCATTGATGAAAAAAGCTGAGAAGTATTGTATTCAATATGAGTTCATAATAGATATGTCAAGATTATATCCGTTATTTTCCGTTAAACAATCCGTTATTTTCCGAACAAAGATTATAAATCCGTCAATTTTTTTCGAACACATCGCGAATATTCCACTTTTGTGGCTTATTGGATTATTTTGATTGCCAGTAGCAATTCTTTAGGATTCCTCGTTTTGATGTTACTGGAAACTTTTTGTTGGGGATTTTCCTTCGTTTACCTCCACCCTCCACCCTCCACCTCCCTCAACCTACTTCTCTGTCAACCTTATGCCAGTGCACACTTACGATGCTAATAACACACCACCACTATTACCATCGAGCGAGTTTTAGCAATTTCGTTGCCTCCTTTCTGCATGGAGGAGTATGAGGTAAGATAATTAAACATATACGCACTTTTTTCAAACTTAAATGTCTTATTTTCAACTGGAAACATTGCGTACTTCCAATTTTGATTATAGAGGCTAAATGATGTGCTTATACCTCGAATGAAGAAACGGTATTGTGTGGGATGTGCTTACCTTAAATCTATATGCTTTTCGATGCATCATCGAGGTTATTGCTTCTGTGCTATCAGCATTGTCACAACTATCAGAAAACCTTTGACTTCAAATTCAAGAATACGTTTCTTTTTACTTCCTGCCATCCTGAACACTCTCCATATGAACGGGAAAAAAAGAAAAATATACTGCAACAATGCGTTTTTTATTAGGCTTCACTAAACGATCAAAACAATTATATCATTTTTGAATGGACGTCGTTGATCACCGCGAAATTCAGCGAATACTGGCAATCACAGTTACAAGTCAATAAGGTCATCCGAGTGAGGGAAATTTCACCACTATTGAAGTTAATTATATGAAAATTGGAAATCTACTCGAAATATACCTGCAGAGGTATTGCAATGTACCTGCACAGGTATAGCGAAGTGAGAATGCTAACTGACTTTATCCTGCTAATTAACTCGTTCTTTGTGAAGATTTACGCAGACTATATGTGTGGGCTGATGTAAAGATTAAGAGTTCGAAGCTTACATTTGACAGAGAGCTTATCGTGCTAAGTTGGAAATCTATCGTACTTCAGTGTACCATTTTTTGTACACTAGAAGAAGGCTGTCAATACTAAAGAGCAACTAAAAGAGCTTTCTTTCCCCAAGCATAATGAATGTTGCATTCAGATGATCGTCTAATTTCCTAAAAATTCCACTGCTAGAACCTGAATTTAAGGAGTTGTTTTATTTTAGGTGACCTCTCTATTAAAGCCAAAAATCACATTTTCCTCCAAATTTAGCTAAATATTCGTTTTGTAGAACTTTCATAAATGCGCTAGATAAATGGCCGTGTCGTTTTTCTCGATGCTCATTCACAGTCTTTGTTTGGATGATATTGAAGGCACGTTTAAGGCAAATATAAACAAACACCGATATAATGCTCACACCATAATCGACATCACCACTGCAATATCAATTCATCAATAAAATCATCTCGATAAGCATAATCTTTAGTTTGCCAACAATTGGTCAATGAAGGAAAGCAAAGAAATTCCCTCTCTTCTACTTCTTCCGGGAATAGGAATGTATAGAGGTGAAAATTTCGCTAATATCTAAGGGTGAGATTTGATGAAAAACTGATTACGCAACTGTAAAACTCGATTTGCAAAATGTTAACCTTTTGCATTTCTTTTCTCATCCTCAATTTCTGAATCGCAATATTTTGTGCTAGTATCAGTGCTAATCCCCTCGATCATGAAGAGCAGCTATTTAGTTGATAACCAAAAGATAGTCATTCAATCTGCAGAGTAAGGATGGAATGAGACGTCTCACGGGGATGTAGAAGACAATCATCAACACTCAAATTGAATATGGGAATCTAGCTCAAACACAACTCCGATCCGGAGTCAAAAGCTTCTAGTGTAAGCGGCTCTAATGTCCACATATCATCATTATATGCAGAAAGTAGACGAACGAGTTGCTTAATACTGCACTATCGGCGGTCGAAAAAAAAAGCAGTAATGCCGAGTTGGTGTTTCTGCGTGAAAGCAACGAAAATGTTTAGCTACGTGTTTGTCACTGTAGCCGTGTTGAGCGAGCCGCCGACGAGTTGTGTAACAATTTCCAAACACTTTATCCCTATTTTTTCTATCGTCTTTTCTCATCGTTTTCGCCCTCTCTGGACGACAAACGGCTGCAAACGCATAAATGCCACAATATTATTGACTTGTTTGCATAATTCCTTTTATGTCATCATTTTTTTCTTGCATATCATCTCTTTATCGATAATAAATCAACTCATTCAACATATTTATTAATTTGCTTAGTGAATTTAGCTCCCGCTTCATTACGACGATATTCAACAACAATTGGCATATCGAGCTCTCTCACATTATTATTTTTGTCAAATTCACAAAAATGTTCATTCAGTTTCCCTTTTGCGTGCATACGTTGTGCTAAATGATCAATCATCAATGAGCCAAGCCTTTGCTCATAGTTATCCCAATTTAACTCTATATTAAAACCTATCAGTTACTGAGAAGCTCCTCTCCTAAGTAGCTAATGAGAGTTTCTGGATTTCCCAAACCCACAAACTCTCCGTTGTGTAGCTTTAGAAGACTTTTTCCACTAAGAACACTTCCGGAGCCATTGGTATAGAACGAATGAGAAGTAGGATACGTATATAAGAAGGCAGGTGAGCCTCAGCCAACATTCGCACGAGGTCCTTCACTTAAGTGATGGCTAGAAATGAATGCAAGGCGGAAGTGACTTTCAAGACAGGTGAAAAACTCTAGTTAAGGCTCCACGCTGATTACGATTGAGAAGCGCGATCAGGCTGGTGCCATATGTTCCATTGAGGCGTGTTGAGTAGCACGGCAAATGGCTCGAGCGAAAGTTGGAGCTTGTGCTTTATCGTTCTCTTATTTGAGGTGTTTCCGAGGGCGGCAGCAGCAACCTCACTCTGAGACACCTGACGTTACGCTCGCTGCTATTGTTTTGGCAATTGTATCGTTTTGGGGCGGTTGCCGGAGCTTTTTCGCGAGACAACATGCGCTTTGATGAGCGCACAGAGAACATCACATTGCCCCGGACGGATGCTTCTTGTAAGGAGGCAAAGGGAAGCGTCGTTGGTTCGTGTTTGCAGTTAGAGGAGCTGCGCTAGCCGTACTGAAGCACACGCGAGGCCCAAGCGAAGCTAGCTAGCTAGCTATGCAGACGCCGCCCACTTTTGCCGACGCAGTGCTCTCGCTAAATCGGGATGCACTAGCAGGCGCAGTTGGGGCAGCACTCCGCGATGAGCATGGTTCCCGGCGAGACGTGCTTCAACCTGAACTTCTCAAATCCTGGCTCCAATTCCCCTATTCAGTCACTTCTCCTTGCGCCTAAGCAAACGGTTTGTCGCATTGTATTCATGCAATCATCCATCAACCTTATATGGCCACTCAATATCGTTCATGCCTTTCGCTTCGTCAAGCAGTTCCATTTTTCAACGACTTTTCTATCAATGCAACTCGTCCATTAATCAGCCTAAAACTATGAAGCAAATACGCCTCAACAATTGACATTCTGTAGACATGCAATCCATATAGGTGCGATGGATGTCTTTTTAGAGACTGCAGCTGTGCCTGAGATATTCTTCGAGAGCAAATGTCAATATCTGCTAAAGTCTCTGAGAGGAGGACTTTTGGAACGAAACCATAGAATATCTGAGTGACTGTCAAGCAAACAATTTGTTGGGATAATCGGCTCCAATATAGTCATCAAACGCAACAAACCATCCATGAAGTAAAATGAAAGAAGGCTCTAAGCTTCGAGTACAGCGTGCGTGGGGGTTTTATTTCAGAGATTACTCTACTCGCCCCGAAAACCACAATAAACACATTTACCACTCTGAGTAATGCAAGTTTACTCTCGGGTTCACTGAAACAAGTTTCTCAGTAGGTTGCATTTGCTTACCAGCAATCAGACATGAAGTCTTTCGTCAGCTGCTTTACGCAAAAGTGCATGCGATCGGGTCGAAGTCAATATACATTTAATGCCCTTTTCACAGATGTGTTTCATTGACATTTTGATAGACCGATGTGCTATGCGATGGCTTTCATCGTTTTACATTGTTTCTCTTCTCTCTTCAACGTTGTAATTGTTGAAGTTGATTCGTTATTAATTTTGTTTATTGAGGTGCAGTTATTTTACACGTTTTATAGATATTCGACATTTCTATACAAAATAGCATAAGGAAGTGTTTTTATTAAAACTGGCCACTATCAACTCACATAGAAACATTTCTTTCGCATATTTTTTAACATCTCATTTAGCCCATCACGGCGATACGACCATCTTAGAACCGTGATAGACGGTGGTGACAGAAGCCTAACGAGCGCATTGGTGTATGGTAGAATTGCAGCTGCGTTGTTCTTCGATCAGCTATCGACCGCATGCTATCATCTAGCACCGCATTTAGAATTTCTTTAATAAGCTATCATAAATACTCGATTACTAACTTATAGTTTTTGAAAATGATTTGCGACCAATCGCTATTAACGATTATACCGATATTGTGCTAATTGCTCGCTTTATATTAAAAAAAAATCTTTTTTTTATTATTTTATAATATATTCTGAACTATATTATCTAATACTCTATAGCATAGGTTGTAATCATAAATTAATATCGAGCAAATATTTATCGTATTTTTTTTTAGAGAATCTCATTCGATTTAATTAAGTCGTACTCACGTTGTTCGCGTCACAATATGTTCATTCAACAACATCCTCTCACATCTTATAATCCGTACAAATCGCTTCCCGTTGTTTCGTCTTCCTTTATCAACCTCTCTTCCTTCTATTCTCTCATTCCTCTTCCTCCACCTCTCCGTCACCCTGATATTGGCTACTTTTGCAATCAATTTCCCCGACTGATTAGCAAAATGATATATGACTATCAGACCGAAAAGAAGCTCATTATGCGGAATATTTTTTTCGCCCGCATTTGCTCAATTTCTGGATTTCTTATTAAAATTGTCACTGCTGCTAATATTTTCCGTAATCCAAATGATTTCTCGATAAATCAGGATGCACTGAATGCATAATTTTATGCTTCCGATTTAACAGAATTGTAAAATTAAATATAAAATACAACTCAATTTTCTTAAAAAATCATTTCCTTCCGGAATATCCTCAATAAATTCTCCACCAACAACCATCCTACTATTTTCTTCAAATAGGAATAATTTCCTATTGATAGCTTATTGTTTTCACAACAAAATATCTATAGATGAAAATCTCTTTGAATATACTTTTATTGTTGCCTTATAAATCAGTAGTTAAGTGGGGATAATTTTTATTATTTATAAGAATGTGATGATTCACAATGCTTTTCTGCTTTTATGCAATACAACCAATCTTGTATTAGTCATTGCGTGATTGCGTGGTTTCGCTTAGATCAGCATTCCACGCAAAGCAAATCTCTTTGTTTTTTTTGCCGATAGCAACTTGCTTTTCACGTTCATTTCTTAGTTCCTCTTGTTGAAATCTGTAAGTGAGCGTAGCTATGTAATTTTAGCCTAGACGAGAGCCTAGGCTTAAGTGCAGCAAAAAAATAATCAAGTAATAAAGTAGATTTAGTTAGGAAATGGCGCTAAAAATACTCTCTTCTTTGGAGGAAATCTAGAACGTCATTACTCATTGATTAGCGACGAAAAGAAACAATATTGTTTAAGAAAGGAAAAGAGGAGTTCAACACAGACGTTATACAGAAGCAAGATGACTGGTGTCATAGAAGTGATAGGAGTCACAGGAGTCATGGGAGTCACCGGAGTCACACAAAAAGTTTGTTAGGATTCAGAGAAATTAGATGCTTGTAGGTGGAAAAACAAAAAAAAACCATTATTTTAGCATTTCATAGGATTGTTTGCTAGATAACCCAATTGGAGAATGCATCTTATTTAAAAGGCTCAGAATTAGTATGTTTTTTAAAATATGAGAATATTTGATGAAAGATCTTTAAGGATTTTCATATCGAATCTCTAAGGATTATAGCCTCGTTCACCTCTCAGATATCATCAACACTCATCCCAGAGAGATTCTTCATGACGCTTCCGCTGAGAATGCATAAAAACGTTCAATACTATAACATCAATTTGTGGTATTAAGATGTGATGTAACGAGTAATGCTGAAAGAACATGATTCTAGGACTTTTCCTTTATTATTTTCATTATAACTCATAAGGTACCGTATTTCACACTCTTATAATTACTAGGATAGCCTACTCATTCCCCATTCCCCTCTCTCCCCCCCCCTTTCTCCCCTGCTTCCTCTCCGCATTCGCAAACGAGATATAAAGATGCAAAGATACCAACGCGATAATGCTGTTTAAACGAGCTAACTTTCAAGCGAACACTTCTGAATATTTTGGCCATTTCTGAGGGCATATCTATAAGATGATAAGCGAGGAGTATCCTGGGATTTGCAGTTATCACTAAAGACCGCCACTATATATCCTCTTAGCAATTCATTTACAATTGAAAGGATTTCTGCCCTCTTCGATTTTAAAACGTTAATGATGGCCATAATTGCCAAAGTTTTGAATAAGCGATTGATGAAGAAACAATCACGTTCAAATTTGCTGATCATTTCTTTTCGATATTTCTATTTAATTTTTTAACTTACTTCTCTTCCGGTGATTCATTTCATTGACTATAATTGTTTTTATATTTATTAATATATATTTTGCTTATTCTTTTTTAGGGAGTCGAAAAAAAAATCCAAATTCGAAGTGATAACAGTTGCTGTCTAATATTTTCCTATTTGATTAATCAATTATTCCATTATATATACTTCATAGACAATTACCTGATAGTGCATTTTTCAATACAAGATTTGTTGTAGATATAGAAACAATATGAGAATAATGCTGTAACAATGCTCTAGCATTTTGTCGTGGCGCTAATGTCGTGCTGAAGCTCGACATTAGCGCCACCGGAAGATTTCAATGAACTGTGGCCATACACTACCTGAGGAAGCTTATCTCATTTCGATTAGCGCTGACTAAGTTCAGTGAAAATGATGATTGTAAATGAAGATTTCAATTAGAATGGCCGAATTCAATTACGCACCAACGGCTCACACTCCGATATACAATACAATACCAAAAAAGAAGTGGTAGTGAGTAAGCAACACACCTCGATTTCATTAAAGTGATTCTGCCCCTCCAGTAAAACGTATAACCTATTTTCATGTATTTTAAGCTTGTCCAAGAGAATTAAGTTAAATAAACCCTGTGTGTGATGCATCAACAGAGATGCGAATGTAGTCGCGCTAATTTACAGCTTCTACACAGATGAGGCTTATGTGCTGTTTCAAGTGCAAAAACTAAGGTCTTATATGCTTGAAGACGAAAAATATGGGCCTCTATGTGTGGGAATAAGCGCACGGAGGGGGGTTTCCTCAAACGGCAGACATCAAATTTTGCACTCCTTCTCCCCTCCCTTCCTAGATGGAAAGCGTTCTATTCCAATGGTTAGTTTTGCTCAGTAATCATTCCACTTAGGACATTTCGTCAACACTTTCACGCACATTTAATTGTAAGTATAAGGACAAGATTGGATGCTATCAATTATCTTTTTTCTTTGCTTCCCTCACAGATGTACACCTCGATGCCTTCTTATAGGTAGAATAAATGAAATACAAGTTAGGCACATTATGTTTTTCACACGTTTTACACTTTTATATTTCTAAAATTCACTTGTCGGCATATTTTCTTTCTTTTTTTCAACTTTAATAAAAATATTTTCAGCAGATATTAAAGGAAACATTCGGAATGTAAAATTTAATCTACGAACGAATGTGATGTGCAATCAATTGGAGTGCATTCCATTATAATAGGACAAATCTAGAATGCTTCTCTACTTTGTTATGAAACTTGTTTGTTGTGTTCTCAACTGAGACATATAAACGGAGTGAATGAATTACATAGAGAGAGAGAGAGAGAGAGAGAAGTGCAGAAAAAAAAATAATATAAAGAGAGGCAAATAGGGCAATTGAAAAGAGACAAACATCTTAGAGAAGACCTAAAAGAAAAATTGCATCGACAAATGAGGACACATTCTCAGGATTGATGTGACGATACCGTAAGAGGGACGCAATTATTGGTGCATGCCGTTTCCTCAACCAAATTGTTCCCTAAAAAAAGGCTATATAATGTTAAAAAATTCACATAATTATGGCACATTGAAAATATGAGACGTAATATGATGATCGTTATTGGTATTTGGGTTAGAAAATCAAACGGTTACAGCTTTATATCACTCTCTTTATATGACTTCATCATTCATTGTCTCATTCGACAACTAACGCGACATCCATGTAATATTTTCGCATACTTTATTGAAAGATTGCATATGAAATATCGTTAGCTCTTAATGAATGATCTTTTCGTATGAAGTAAGCAATAAATATTGCTTATATGCTTTAAATATCTTAAGAAAAGCTAAGTGATAAGATAAATGAGGGAGAGGAGCTAAGAAATGATAAGGAGTGATAAGAAAAAGATGATGTATGGTGATGAGAATTGATGATTTAATTTAATAAATATAGTGTTTTCAATAACAATAAGATCTCTACTGAAGCCTCATTTAATTCTCGATGAAATCTCAAGAGTAACGGCTATATTTTCTTGCAGAAATTACAGAAGAGATCATTTTTATTGGTTTCTTACCTATATTTTATGAGGAAATAGTTCTTCAATATGCAGACGAATTTAGAAGGGGAGTGATAAGCTTCTGAAGTTAATATTATGAAATGATATTGCTATACGGAGAGTGCTCACACTGATTAATATCATTTGGTACGGTATAACTTTCAACGACTTTAATTATTTCGACGATTTAGAGTGACCAATCAGATGAGTCTCAAATTTCATAACGTCCAATCAAATGAGTGTAAATTAATTGATCTACCAATAAGATTCATCGAGTACAACTCACTGAGCTTATCTAATGCTGTGCATACTCTCTAGGGTTGTAATTCTTATGATATAGATCTTTATCACCGTTCTTTATGCTCATATTCTATCATAATCTCTAGCATTTACTGCTAACACATTCTTAACTGAGAATCTAGTCACTCGAGAAAGTGTGTTATGCTTCACTTCGGTTATACTAGAGTCCAGTGTTAATCACTTTAATAGTCACCCTATAGAACATATTAGAGTCCACAAAACTTGAGAATAGAAGCGGATTTATTTCAAATGATGTTCCCTAATTTGCGGGAATGGCATTGTTTAGGGGAGGAATCGCGAAAAATGCCGAGAAGCAAAGCGATTATGCAACAATTAGCGTATTTGAATTTATTTTACTTTTTTTTTTTGATATCACAACGTTCCTAGCAATCGGGAAAAATGAATTCCTGCATTTTATATTGCATAGAACTTTATTTGAGGACATTTGCGCCGCATAAGTAAAAAACAATCTATTCCCTTAAATAGATATAAATGAGTCAAGTCTACGTATCGGAAGTAACGTTCTTTGATGCGATTGGTTTTCCTGCTAAAAAAATCTCAGAATTTCAAATAGTTCTCTTCACAGAAACTCGAAATTTTTCAAAATCCGATCTTTTGAATTTTCATAAATAATAAAATAATAAATCAAATTCGGCATCCAATTGATAGTAAAAGTTTTTAAGACTTCTAGTGGAGAGCATTTATGGATTATTTATTACAATATTTGTAACTCGTTGACTCATTTTTTTGCTAAATCGTTTTCGACGTTCTTTGCGCTTCTTCAACGCTTTTTTTCTCTCTTCTGCTTAATTGGCTCACATTCCTTCTAATTGAAATGCTCAAAAATTAGGGCTCCTTTATTTTTTACTGCTCACTTATTGGTTAAAACTTATAAATAAATAAATAAATATATATATATATATATATATATATATATATACATATATATATATAATTATAACTGTAAATGTAAAAATAAAAATAAATGTAAATACACATGTAAATATAAGTGTAAAAAATAAATATAAACATAAATACATATCTCAGATCCTTAGACATTTTCACTTCGCAGCATAAGCGCCAATTATATTAAAAAACTTTTCTCTTGCTTATGATATTTTTTGCATTTTCTTAGCGCAATTGAAATCGCTAATAAAAATTGGTAATTTCAGTCATCAAACGAAAGCGGTATGGAAGGTGATTGTGAGGAATCATCACCACGCCCACAAGTCCAACATCATCAAATTCATGATGCAACCCCAACCTTACCAAATGGCAAAAAAACCAAAGGTTTGAATCTTTTTCTCAGTTGAAACAAAAAAATTCTACATTGCATTTTAGGATTGAATGCATAAGCTGTCCTAACCATAAACTGATATCAATTTTTTTTTTAAATTTTACAATTTCAAAAATTAATTTCAGGTCGAGTTAAAATTAAGATGGAATATATTGGTAATAAACTTCGAAGGTATACGACATTCAGCAAACGAAAAACCGGCATTATGAAAAAGGTATTCACTATATTAACGAAATAGTTTCGATAAATCGATTGTGAATAAAATATTCTCGAAAAATAAATTCGGCTAAAATATTTTTCTATTCAAAATTATATTGAAATATTTAAGATTTGAGTAAATAAGTTTTGTTATGTTTCTGTACTATCCCATAGGTGTGCATGGTATTATTCTAATCCTTAGCGCCGCTAGACAATTATTGTAAATCATCAAAATAGTGAACGTTAGACAATGCTGGATTGAGAAAAGTTTATATTCCATTGGATCTCATTGTAGTTTGCGGAAAAAGGCTTAATTGAGAAAGTAATAACTTATTGTGTTGCTCCAAGGTGGTCTTCCTGCAACCTTCCTTATTGTGAATCCATAATTTCCATGAAGATCCTTGAATGTGTGATACTGTTTATCGGATTTTGCAACCTAAAGTGAGCGATCCATATATCAGCCAGAAAATCTTTTTGAGTAAAGAAAGTGAAAATTATTTGCAATTTAAGAATTCCGAATGCATTTCGTTGTGTCTAAGATGACTTTTGCAGTGAATTTAAGCTCATTTTAAGGTTTGATTTAGGATGGATTTTGGAGATTTTTGATGTGAAAATTGTTTACTGTCTAGCGAATTGCCATTTTGTTTAAGGATCAACTAAAGTGGATAGATGCACGTTAGCAACGATTGATTTAGTGCACTTTAGGCATACGAATTGTCAACTTTGACTGGCACTCAAGTAATGTTACTTGTCGCCTCTGAGACGGGCCATGTGTATACATTTGCTACCAAGAAACTACAGCCAATGATCTCATCAGAGGCTGGCAAGACACTCATACAGAATTGCCTCAATGCACCCGATATTGGTTCGTTATTTTATTTCATTCATTTTTATTTCATTCATTTCACTCTTTATTTCTCTCAATTTCCTCTGATAATAGGAAATATCCCATCATTGATGAAAGCTTCGACTCATCTATACAGTACATTTAGAGAATTTGAGACGTAATACCTGCGGAAATACCTGAGTTTGCATTTGCGGCAAATTCGAAGTCATATATTTCAGCGCTCATTCGTTGTTCTTCTATATAAGCGATCCCATCGCTTCAATCGCATTATACAATAAAGCTCACCTACCTATGCAGATAGATGCTTTAGCTTGCTTCTATGCTTCAACTTATTATATTTGAAGCATTGAAATTTCCAAATGCGATCTCTTCAGCCAATGTTTGAATGCTTCCGTTAGCGGTCGTTTTTGAGGAATGAAGCAACTGTACGCATCATCTGAAAGGTGGTATATCTAGTTGTGGCAAATGTGCGTTTGTGTATATACGCTTTATTGGCACACTCGTCAAGTGAATACTCAATACGCACAACTTTTGCCATTTGTGACGCTCAAATAATGTTTACTCATTGCGGCGCTAATTTCTTACGTTGCTTCTAGAGATGAATGTGCTCTCGATTTGTGTGTATCTTCATTAAACATCGCACTCTTTTGACTCACTCAATGAACCCATATGAAGATGAGGAATATGTAAAAAAATGTTTCATATTCATTGCGATAAAGTATCTCAAATTTATGCATTTCAATAATTAATTCCAATAATGAAATCCACAAAAGCTTTTGCAAATTTAGATCTAAATATGTAAGCAGAATCAGAGAATCTATCGAAAATCTCATGAAGAAAATTGTCATAAAGAATAATTGTTGTTCTCAACTGAGAGCAATATGTACTTATGCAATGATATAGCCTATATTAAATGTTTTATACAACGCAACAGAGATTTTTATCATTATTCATTCTTTATCACTAAAACTCGCGTCGCTTTGAACATAAAAAGGAATATATGAAAGTAGCATAAAGATACTTCCCCCTATCGTGGAAGAAGGGGTCAAATACACATTCGGTTTTTGAGCAAAATTTTGTACGCAACCTTTACCCTTTCAGAAAAAAAAAATTACTCTTCACAGACAATATCTTTATAGTACTTAAATCAAATATTTGACCCCTCCCTTCGGGGCAAAGAAAAGTTCCTTAATGAAGCATGCATACTTTCTTTTCTATGTTTAGATCGACTCTAGTTTTTTGATAGATGTAAAATTTCTTGAAATCAATTTTCTGGAAGTGGAAAATATTTCGTTCACTCGGAATTTTCCATTCATTTTCAATGATTCAATTTGGCAAACGTCGCAATAAATTATCAAATCATTTTTTTTTCTTTTGCTTAAGCTTCTCAATAAAATTTCATCATACATTCACAAATGCAACATAAAGAATTGAATAGAAAGAGAGGAAAAAGATCTATATATTGCGTTGGTGTTGGTGAGAGTGCCATAAAAAATCTATGCACATCTATCATTGAATACACTTATTTTCAGAAGAAACAGCCGATACGCTCGGAGCACGAAATGAGTTCACCTTTGAACCACAACCAAGCAATATTCGCAAGCGAAAACTTAATGAGGTTTGCTTAAATTTTTTTTGA
>JAARMF010002023.1:20440-30966 GCA_022844705.1 Toxascaris leonina
TGTCTCTTCATCATTCAATTCAAAAATCCTCTGCAAATTTTCTTGTTTAAAAAGCAGCGGCATATTTATTTGCGCTCATAAATATATATTCTTTTATTTATTTGTTCATTTATAAATCGCTCTTTTATTTCTTCATTCATCTATTCATTCATTCACATCTAAATATATGTTAACCTATATAACTTTATGTGAATATATAAATACATATACATAAATATGCACTATTTATGTAATACTTATCCAAACACAGATGCTTTTTAATTAACTCATTTATTTACATATAGAAGAATCTTGAGTTTCTACTTCTGTTCGAAGCTTTTTTTCTCAAAAATTCTATTAAATAAACCTCTCAGTAACTTATGAACAATGGAGCTATTGTTCATTGAGAATGCCTCATTGACATCAGCCTTATGGAGCAATATCTCTTGCCTTATGGAAACTTTTTAGGTGGGGAGGGGGGGGGGGGAGAGAGAAGCATGAAATATGAATACTGAAGAATATCACAGCAATATCCTTCATAATTTTATATGTTTCAAAAAAGTTTTCTTTTCCTAAATGAATCTAAAGTGATTTTGATTTGTTTGCTGACAATTACATCGAACAACGAAATGCGAATGGGCGTGTCATGCGTTACGATAGGTTTCCGTCTCAAGCACGCTTGCTAAATGCTCCTTAGTGCGCATGAGCACCGCCCACTTCTCTTATTTGGTATTCGTCGATTACTGTAACTTATGACTCGATTTCATAAGATTCACACAAAAATAATCGTTGCTTATTGCAATGCCTTATTTTTTTTGATCATTCCACATTGAAAATTAAATGTGCGCAAAGTGGATAATAGAGATTATGGCATTCTAAGAGGTGCAGGTATAAATATGAAAAGAGAAGAAAATTACTCGATTAGAATAGAGTATATACGTCTAATGAAGATGATTTTCTACAACAAGTCGCTTAGTGGCAAGTAGATCAAATAAAAGTATCAATATCACTTCTAGATGCTCAATAGGGCATCTTCTACGAGTTCTATCAACATGTGATTATACTCGAGAAGTATCATAGAAACTGCCGCAGAAACGAAAAGAAAACACTTAATCTCACATTTCCGTGATGTCATTAATTATTTCATTGAAAAGCGCTTTATTATGATTCTATTGCTATGCGTATTTTATCTCATTTCGAATGATCAAAACATGCATCGAATGCGATTATCGATTTCTTCTACCTGTCCGATAATTAAGAAAAACACATGTAAATCTTTAGGTGAAGAGTTTAATTTCTATCGCTAAAATCATCGATTAAAACATCAATTTTGAGATAGTAATTTTTTGAGGTTTTTTCCATTGCCCAAATATCGATTCGCTTTTCAGAAAAAAAAGGGCATTAAAGATTTGCACATAATCTAAAGGTTTCCAAATTAGTTACTCATATTGATGCGGTCATTTTTTAAAACTGCAATAAAAAAAAGATTATTTCAATGATCGAAAAAAAAAGGCAAAATGGATTATCGCCTAAGGAAAAAAGATTACTCGTGCGAGTTGCGAAGTGATCATCACAAATGATAAATGACGTTCAACGCATTCCATTGACGTGCGGCGAACCGCACAGCATCACACACTATCAGCTGATTATCCATCCAACTGTCGGGAAGGATAGCCGTACTTTTGATGGCTCAGCAAATGATCTCATTCACTCATTCATACTGCTCTTTTTTTTTCAAAATTTAAATCATCACCTGCAACGTCATGTAAATCGACTTAGCAAGTTAGGAAAGAAATAATCTATGCTAGAGCATTTTGCAATAAATCGGCTATTTTGAGATAGTTTTTGCAATAAGCAGACTATCTTATTATAATTTGCAATAAGCAGTGTCGTAGTGTCTGTTTAAATCGTTTGCAAATTTTTCGGTGATATGCAATAGTCATCCCATTGTCTCGTTAGAATAGCTAACAAAAAGAAGCCGAGATAGCACAATAGGTTACATAAATATTATTTAACACTTTGCGTAGCTCTCTTTCAAACTTTTTCGGCGATATTTTTTGTTATTTCACTTATCGATGTAATTAATAACATAAGCACACATATTATCACCTTGAATAAAGAAATAAAGAAAAATTATTATCACGTTGAAAATATATAAAATATTATTTACAATTGCAATATTAATTAGTGGCATTGTAATGGAATTCTTTAATTGTAAGATGAACTATTTAGTGCAATTGCAATAAGAAATGTGCAATTAGCGTATTTTCTTGGAGAATTTCTCAGAAATTTTTTGAAAGAAAAGAAAAGAAAAGAAAAAAGAAATTGAGTGATTCGTTGTACGATCACCTATGAAAATGTGGTGATGCTGAATTATTGCAACATCTGCTTGTTTTTGACATACTCAATCGGTGTCGATTCATCTCTTCCGCCCTCATAGATACGTCTTTATCGTTGTTCGTTTGTTGGTGGCTTTATGATTTGTTGTCTGTGTGGTTTCTTTCATATAAGCGATAAAATATGGCAAATACAACTCTATAGGTTGATTGTTCTCTTCTTCGAAATTATTATTAATTTATTTACTTATTAAGCAATTCCATTGGCTTCACTATTCGCTCATAATAAAAATTAAGCGATGCTTTTTGCTACTTCCATTCCTTTGATGATCGTATTCGATTTAGATAGACCCCCATCACTCTATTTTGTGCTTGAAAAGTCGGATAAATCCTTATTTAATTCAGTGGACTGCTAAAATCGTCTCATAATTTTTTGAACAATATTCGTATGATTTTATTGAGCGAAATATAAATTCTTCAGAAGATTTCAACAGTCATCCTAAACTTTTTAATTTTTTTTTCTGCAACCTGGAATATGAGTATTTGAAATGCATTATTCATGGAATGTTCATCAGAAATCACATTTTTGCGTATATATTTGTATGTGTGTAAATGTATTTGTATATATGCACCATAATTTGTTGGTTTGGCCTTTTGTGAGTGAAAGAGCACTAGTCGGGTGGCTATAAAAATACGTACGAATAAAACTGGTTGGTGAGCGGTGCGTTGAAGTTGCGTAGGAGTAGAAGATGGCATGTGGCGTTCTTTTGGTTGACTTCAATGCCGCATCGTTGAAGCTGTGTAATAGGCGAACGAGAAAAGTGCTTGCCGGCTCGACGTGGGCATGGATAGAATGAAATGGGCTCGAGAACAAACACCAACCAACCAACTAGACATCAATTGCTAATGCTAGTGAAGACTCCATTTGAAGAAGTGACACCTCGAGTTATGTTTAACTATACTTATGAAAGCGGCAGCTTCTTTAAACAATGTGATGAAATGTCGGGAAAGTAGCTAAGCTATTTGTTGAAAGTTCATACTGATAGATGCTCGATCTATATGCTTCAAAGATTTTTGACACTTACCTACCAATATTGTGCTAGAATATTGCCTTTGAGGTGAAGTGCAAGATCCCACAGAAGATATCCCTATGACTTCATGCGATTGGATAAGAGTGGATTGCATTCAATACAGTGAAGGCATATAACTTTCATAGATTTTCTAAAGCATTTCATTTCGTTAGTGATAAGCAAATCGTCGATGAACGAAGGATATTTGCATTCGATATTAGCTTCAAAATGGATTTTTTATACCATTTTGGAAATTTGCTTTGTTAAAATGCTATATGGAAATGTGATATGTTCATCTTGATGTGTGTTTGTCTATCTATCTTTACACTTTTCTGGTGGTTTCAATTGTGGAACAAGGAAATTGTGGAATTGGGAGATTCTTCGGATGTAATAGAGACCACAGGACCATTTTTTTTTTTATATCGTATTCCACTTTATTCCATCAATATTTAGAGAAGTCATCAATTTTTGAAGGGAAGAAAAAAATTGTATGAAAGCTGCATTGGTGGGATTCTCATTTCAAATTAAGCGAATCATAAAAGAATTTTGTCGGTTAAAATATATAGCTGTTGTATTGCGTATTCATATTTTTGCTAGGAACTTATAAATTGAATTAATTAGATGAGTGAAATGCAAAAAGCACATATTGTGTTGACCAGCTCGTCTGGTGTGTTTTGCCATTTTCCAAAATTCAAAGAATGTTTGTGCGAATCATTTCGCCGATGATAAAAGCTGTCAAATTTCAGTTAGAGGTGCTCAACGTGTTTTAGAATTTCGTAATCACCAATAACGTCACAAGAAAGGTCTTATGCTTAGTCTAATTCATATTTGCGAATCTAGCGTGAAAGGATTCTAGATGCCATTGGAGGCGCAACTATCCTAATAAAACAAATATTATGCAGTTTAAATGCGATGAGTGGCGCAAATGTCCTCAAAATAATTCATAACTGAGTCGGCCGAAATTTTCGATCTAAAGGAATTCGAAATTTTTATTTATTTATTTTTTGCTATTAGGTGAAGCAATTATCATTCGAAACACAGAAAGTTAAATTTAATTTCACTAGTTCAGCAATTTATTTAATTAACCTCATAATAACTTCTACTCTTAAATCCTCATATTGCAATATGTGGAAAGAATGCCTAAAATTAAATCAACAGTTAGCTCAAACCAGTTTTAATAAAGAAAAAAGAATTTATTTCTCTTCAAGTGTTCCATTTTCGACGTACTAATTTGTCATTCCTCACAACTACGGTATTTGTATACGGCGATCGACGGCTTTCAACAATTGTCCTTTTTTATGTGCCATCACAAAAGAACTAGTTTGCTGAAGAATATAGGCATCTACTCTTGCTAGTGTCGGATACCTCTTCAAGCAAATACTATCTCTGAATGTGAATGCCATTTTTTAGGTGCCGAGGGATGGGTATATCGCTATTGAAATAGATGAAGATATCCGGTAGATACCAATCTAGTATGAGCCCTACCTCTAAGCGTATAGCGTTCAGATTCTAAGCGATATGAGGAGAATACATGAAGAGAGTACTGTAGTGCAGCAAGAGGTAAAGCTAAAGCTAACTGATCAAAGATCGCAGAACCAATTAGGCTACGATAAGGTAGATCGTCGAAAGAAGAAGCGCATTGCTTAAAGGGATGCGAGCATCGTTTGTCTACGTCATGTGATTGCTTTTCGATGTCTTCATGTACTAATGCAACTAGCTTGTGCTCTCCTCTCATCCTACATATCCTCATGTGGTGTTCACTTCATTGATCTATCCTCAAACAAACAGGTGTCTTGTACTTTTTAGAGTTTAGTGCTTCGTCAACAGATATTGGCTACTCGTATATCGATCTATACAACCCACCTTAAGCATTACAGTACGCTGTAACACAACTGTGATTGATGCATTGCCAACGATAACAAAGCGAATTGCGAGAGATGCATTGTTTACTTATTAATATGGGAGATAAAAATGAGTGGACGAGACAGTACTTGATTTATATCTAAATAAGTAACCTTGTCTGACCCAAAAATTCATTCATAAATATTCTTTTTAAAAATCACTTTTTTTGAGAAATATTCTAAAGATATATGAAAGAAAAGCTGAAAATTGTAGAGAAGGCAACTGGGAGAGGGTAGAGGAGGAAGTAGAGGACATGTGTGCATCGATGAGGTGCCACATCAGCATCTCCAACCCGAAAGAGTCCACCGTAGTATGTGTTACTTTAGAAGTAGCATTATTAGTAAATTCATCTCACCAGCTTTCTTATAATCTATTGGGAAATCTTCTATGGGAGTATTGCAGAGAGAGACTGCCTGCATACTAGAGAGCACAATATAATCCTAATAGACCTCATCCCTAAACCCCATCCCTTCACCACAAGAGGATTTGATGATCCTCTAATGTGCTTTGAGAGAGGAGCGGAAAGGGTCCAAAAATGTTTGAGTGAAGCGTCTGTCGAGAAGCATCAATATGCTTATTGTCGCTGTCGACATATGAAAGCATGTCACTTGCACAATGAGCGTATCAGTATAAACCCTCTGCAAGCCATCTTCTGTCTGACTTTTTTGGAGTGGCCAAGTAAATGGGCTGTGCGTGCGTCCTGCCATGAAGAGTGATTGCATAAGAAAACGAATACACATTGTGTAAAGTCTGCTAACGTAGGCGTTGCCGAAAACATTTTGGCCACTGAAGCATATATACCATTCTTCCGAATTTGTTTCTTAAACCTATTGAATTTCTTTAATCACCTTTAGGATATTATGAAAATCATTCGAGAATCCGATTTATTCAAGAAACGAATTCCCATTTAAACAATCGAAATGCATCTCATCAATTCTTTGAATTTTTATCAATTCATTCTTAAATGATTCTTCAATAATCCACAAACGAATTTATGACTATATTGATGAATAATTCGCTAAACGATCTTCTCTCACTTAAAAAATTGCATATTAATTATTGCTATAGCAATTCTAATCTATCCTCTAAGGTATTTACCAAATTTCTGCAAAATTTTCTGAAAAAAATGGGTAATATCCAGCTCTTCCACTGAGAAAATCACCGTGGCAAAAGATAACATCATCATTATTATAGTGGTATAATCGAATCTCAACTCTCATTAATTGTTATAAATTGGCCAAAAATTAGTGCACATTAGAGATATCAACTCATGGAGCGGTTATGGGCGGGAAAAAATATTTATAACCAATTTCGCAATTATGCTATAATTTCGCAGATTATTTTGGCCATATTGGCCAAATTGTCGACTATTTTTCGACCAATAATTCACAAAATTATCGCCAATTAAACTGCATAATATCGATGCAAGAATAACTTATATGCAATACCTGAACATTCAACTGATTTCAATATTAGTGTTTTCAGTGTGTAGAACTTCCAACAATGGTACATCCATCGCTTGCGGGCACGAACACTGAGGATGCCGAAAATTCAGAGGGCGAATCCGAGAGCGCAGACAGTCCCGAAGTAGCCGAAGATAGCGAAAATGATGAGAAGCAGAAAGAGAAAGGTACGTCCCAGTGAAATGTAATCCTTCGCAGTGGCCAAAAACTTTTGGCCAATAAATTTTTTAAACTGGCCAGAAATTTGACCACACTAAAGAAATGAGCTTATAAAACATTTGTAAATGAATTAAATATTCCTAAAAAATTGACCAATTCTGTCATATTTATGCGTAATAACTGGCCAACGAATTATGATTTCCCATCCTATGCCCATATCATCATGTAAAAATCCTCTTTTGAATTTCTCTTTTCTTTCTTCGCTGAATTCGTACTAAAAATTAACATTTATAATTAGTCAACTAATTTTTTTTTCAATATCTATTCCCTGGGAATGAAACCAAAGATGTTGAATTGTTCACGAATTGTTTTACGATTTGATTTCGATGCATAAAATTTGCATTTGAGCGGATTATCTGAAAAAAGAGGTGCCCCACCAGTTAAGTTCTAAAGGTTGGGCGGTGTTCTTTTCTCTGATGTCAGAAATACACAACTCGACAAAGCGTGCTGATCGTCTTGTTAGGCCACGCCACATATGGTCATTAAGTACCCTTTTGCTGAGCGATTATGGTCGATCCGTTAGATTCGTCGATTGTCAGCTGCTCACATGTCTATAAACGAGAGCAATCGGTTAAAGGGGTCGAGGCATTAAGGTGAGTATTAGTTTTAGGGTGGTGTAAAAGGAAAGCGTAACGATTGATCGCTGAGGAAATTAGCTGATCTAGTGAGAGCGACAACGGCCCCAAAGAGGTGGCATAAGTTTTAAGGTGTAAAAGAGCGAGGCCTCGAGTCGCCGTTGTAATTTCCGCTGGTTTACGCCACCAAATCGGGCGAGGCAGCTGCCCTTCCACTACCACATAAATATCCATTACATTGCGGCATTACGCTCTTTGTGACTATCGGCTTTCCCAAAATGGTCAAAATGGTGCGTTTGGTTTTGGAAGGGGGGGGGGGGAGGAGGGGGCAAGAGGGAGGTGAGGAGAGGGGGCAAGAGGAGGAAGGGGAATGTAGCTAAGGTTTCGATGAGTGCCGAAAAAAAACTCCTGTTTTATAGCAAATGACTCAAATTTGAAAAAATGAAGTGGGAAATCCTCACAACTCATATAGCGTAACCAAAAAAAAAAAAAAAAAATAGCCGAATATTCTTACGGACATTCTCATCTCTCTATATTATTCATCTCAAAAAACCTTTATCCCATCTAATTGACAAGTTTCGCACATCCAATTATTTTCGTCATGAACGAAACAACTGAATATTACTGCATAAAAAATAATGAATGAATGGAAATTATTTAGTGAATCCGATGCAAACAACTTTCGAATTTTCAAATTTTAAAAGAGTTTCAAAAAATTTTTAATGAATTTTGCGAACTAAATATCACTTAAATCAAATATAAATAAAAAATCAATAATTTTCGACACAAATTCCATTTTTATTGTATTCTCGTTGCTTTATTGTATTTCTCTTCTCCGTACATCTCCTATGGTATATTCTCCAACATTTATAATATGATTTTACAAGTAAAATATTCAATTTATTTTAAATATTCAATTAATTTTGCACATTCGGTGTGGGGAAAAATTTATATCGGAATTTATTTCACAAATTTTTTTCGCAAATTTTATAAATTTTCCAAAATCTGATCAAAAAAAATAAAAATTCAAAAAAAAACAAAACTTCAAATTTTTCAACAAAATTTGCACATTTCATCGTTCTATACAAATTTATGAACCGTTAAGATGGAAATAATTCTCTCAAATTTGATGGCTTCCTTCTTCAATTATTTTCGTTCAAATTTAACGAATATAAAATTATATGCTAGAAAATTGTTGTAATAGCGCTGCATTTGTAATAGTGCTGCAACTTGCTATCATCTATCTATAGAGATGCAATTTTAATAATCACACTGATTGACGTATAGCATCAATATTCATCAGTTGAGTGGGTGAGTGAGTGAGACACTATAGCTTTCTCAATCAATGGCATCTGTTCAGCGTTAAAGAAGAGAACTCAAATGAAGCCGCTAAAAGAGAAACATCACAAATAAACGTCATTAAATCATCGATAATTAAATAATATTTATTATAATATTCAATAATTTCGATTATTTTCTACAATGATTCGAACTTTGGTTGTTCTCTTGTGAATTCAACTCGTTGATCAATCACTTCCGCTCAATGAATGTGAATGATCACCGTCATTCTAAAAGCTAATTGAATAGGCCATTCAAGTTCTAGTTGTTAATATATGAAAATTGCTATATCGATGAAGATGTAAATATTATTTATAAAATTATTTATATGAATTTCAAATATTCATATGGATTTCGACTTTCAAACAGATTTTTGATATTTTAGGGAATAAAATGTTTCTTAAGTTGATCATGACTTAATTAGTGAAAAATTATTGTTGATGCGAGGAAGAAAAATTATATTTCCGAAAAAAAATTTCAAATTGTTCGTAGGAATTTATTGCACCAAAGAAAGATTAAACTATTACAATGCTAATAGTTGTGATAATATCTTTTGATGTTGAAATGCTTATCAATAATCACCTATCAATCAATAATTTGTTCGACCATATCAGTGCGTTATCATTTATCAATCAATAATTTATTCAGCCATATTTTTGCATTATTTCATTTTTAGAAGCGGCTCGATCATTGTCACTACAACAAACGTTAAAGGAGGCACTTCGTGTTGCAGCAGCTCAACGACAGTTGCAAAAAAATAAAGCTAAAAACAATGTTCAAACGATGGCATCGAATTTATCTCTACTCACACCATTTCTTCTACCTGGTATATTAATTATCCCACTTCTCTAGGATATTATCCCGGAGTGGAAATTTTTCCTGAAAAAAATTCGTAATAGGCGGAAATTTTTTATTTTGAAATTCACTGATTAAAAGAGAAGTTTCTTTTTTGTTTCATTGAATGAAATTAATTTTCGATGCAAGAAAATGCACAAAAATTAGAAGTATTTGATATTAAATGTTAAATGTTGATATTAAATGTTAATGTTAAAGAACGTTAATTAAATGTTTATGCAAATGTTGCACGCCGATTGTATGCCTCTGATTCGCCTCTATTTTTTTCGTTTGTTTTTTTTTCTCACTGCAATTTTTTCTCACTCCTTTAGGTCTGAGCACTGCTTCGACTTCCACGTCTAACAACACAGTTATGTATCAAGTACCCCAAGGCGTCGTATATACGAATGGCGAAGGTTCGATTTGCCACTGCGTCTAGTCTAGCTAGCTTATTTAACTAATTAGCAATTATTCTTTACTTAGCATGCTTCATCATCTCTCTTGACAAATAATCACTTTACGCTAGCAATATACACCAATAACATATGAGAAATTTCTATGAGAGGGTGTAGTTGTATTGAAATCTCATGTCTATGGGCTCATCTTCGAGAGTGCCCCAATAACAATTTCAACAAAGCATATCACTCAGTTATATATGAATTTGGAAAATTTTTTTGAAGAATATCTGAAATTTCATTTCAGTATATATTTTCGAAAGAAATTTGCATATGCTTAATGAGAGTAGCTTTAGAGATATGAATTATTCGAGATGAAAATCAAAGGCAATTAAAACTAGAAAAGATTCTCTCT
>JAARMF010002024.1:9348-26940 GCA_022844705.1 Toxascaris leonina
AAGAGTATAGGGAAGATTCCATCCGGGTACACGACCGTATTCGAGTTGCTCTTGTAAGAGTAATATGATTCCGTCAAAGTGCAACCCGCCACTGCGACATTCTTTAGCAGCAACAACTGTAAGACAGCAAAGCGCATTTACTGAACGCAATTCACATCATGCAGATCAAAGATCGAGAACAAACCGTAACCTAACTTCCTGCATTCACTTCCTGCCAGCAGTTTTGCCAAGGAAAACTCGACAAAGTTCACCAAGAAGAAACGAGCATCCGGATATTTATACTTTGCAAAAAAATTTTTTGGTGCAGCGGATTCCACTCAGCATCAAAATGTCTTAGGAATCGGCCAATCATTAGCTGACCCATTTTCCCTTTAGATTTTCTGCCCTGGAACTTGCCATGTGGCTGACAACGGCGTTATCATTCATTCCGCACTCCGGCATTGTCACGCCGATGGAAGATGCATTGCAAAAAAACGTTGCCTGACCCTCCTAGGAATTGAATTCGAGAATCAACAGTGCTCTAGGGAAACCGAAATATATATCATTTGTGTGTTGAGCGCTTCTGTGAAACATATAGAGCCAATTTTGGATGCGCATAGGAGGAATTTATCGAATGATATAATGATTTTGTTCAAGTATAAATAGCTCTAATGCGAAGCATCACCAGATGCAGCTGCAGCAAAGAGTGCTACGAAAATACATTACTTTGGTTATATGGGTGCTTCCCCAGAAGAAACTAACTGCTCATCAACAACGCAACTGAACTGCTACGTCTTGAAAAGAAACCTTCTGTACTCGTACCACGTCGGAATACTGAATGGAGCATTTGCATTATCCTTTGATCAAGAATTTGCTTGCCAAGAAATGTTGTACTTCAGGATGTCTCAGAATGTCCTCAAGACCCTGCTACATTCCTGATTAAGCCAAATTGCATCTCCTGTGACGTCATCCCAGCCACTTTCTGAAGGCTTATAAAGATGCACCTAACCACTTGCTTCATGTTGCGCCCCGACCAGGTGACCATCTACGTCACCCACAACAAAATATCGTACAGCCGAAGCATCGGATTCAAGACCCAAACGAATAACCTTATCGTTGTAGGATAGCTTTTCGAAGAAAGGAAGTGTTTTCGTGAATTCCACACTCAATACAAGATCGCAGAGAATCCACAACTTGGACGCCGATAATGGATAAAGTGGCCTTTGCCCGTGATGATCCATTGGTGGCGGTTGCTTTTTAGGCCATTCCACGATAAGCTGATAAAAGACGCCGTTCATTTCCTCATTACCAATTGCTATTCAAGGTGATCCTTTTCACATGTGGCATGCGTTTTTGTTGGTTGCGTGATGCACAACGTTTTTAAAACAGTAGTCGGCATTGTGATTCAAAGTTAGAAAGCTAAATCAGCCAGCATTATCGAATACCTACCCTTTCCCCTAATGGTTAAACACTCATAATCTTCACAACAGTTCTCAATGAATTTGAACACGTAGTGTGTAGATAGTGGCAATGTTGGGGCGTTACCCAGGCATTACGTGCTAGGGGGTAACACACCGGCACATGCTTAGTACAAAACTAAGATAATTTCCTTCTGCTTCATTCTCGACGATCGTGGCATAGCGTGAAATAAATATTCTAATAATTCTTTCCGATAGGCTGAAGGAGCGACTGTTCACTATTTTAATCATGCATCAGTAGGGAAATCCATAAGAAATCGCTGCCTGATATGCATGGAATTTGCCGAGTTCACTTGGCGAGTTGATGAGATCGGCAAGCGATAATTGGCTGTATGTAGGATCGAACGTGGAACGCCGTAAGAAATCACATCGTGTTTCATTGTATACGAGAGATCCGATGATCGCAGCAAATTCACTCTGGTCGAACCGTAAAAGTTTTGACGTCGCCTGGAACCACAACATTGCATGCACAATTCACTAATGTTCGAAATATTTTGACGGTATCGCTACTGCAGCTGTTCTATTATTCTTCTGAAACGAAACACCAATTTAGAATATAGCAGTGAATAACTGATGATGAACGCATTCTATGAGAATTTAAACGCACAGAAATGTGCAGTATAACGGCACTGCTGGTTCCTCTACCAGACGGTATGTAGTGAAGAACTAAGGTGATCTGATCATTGCACGCTCTAACGTAGCGGGCGCATCATGAAACACGCATAGCGGTCTCCCTGCCATCTTAACGAAGCAATCCTCATAATCTCAGCCATGCATATGCGGGAAGACTCTTACTCGGCAAGTTTGCTGAGCGCGCCTCCAGTCTTTTAAGAAACAAAAAATTCGCATAATTTTGGTGAAGCTGTTAATGGCCTGGATTTTCGAAGAAACTAGCTCGGAGGTTGTCCTAGGGGAGCCTGAAGGAAGGGAGGGATACCAAGGTGGGAGATCATACCCAAACTGTTGGCGATTCTCCAAGCATGAATATGCGGGGAATTGTCTTCTATAAATCCAGAAGGTCGGTCAATTCAATGGGAAATTGCTGGTAGCAAACACATAGAAAGGCTAAATGTATACCGAATCCGTCGCAAGAGTTTCTAGCATATGAGCATTTCTCGATATTCGTGCAAACGTTGACTGGTTTGATCCGACATCGTGTGAGAGATGTGTTAGCCGTGGCTTCATACCGACTTCGATGCATTTACTGTATCGACAGGCACGGCATGAAACACGTCCCCCTAAAAAAATCATCCCCTTTTGGGGCAACTCTAGCCATAGATTGGGTTTTACTATGGGGAACAGCTGAGCACTCCTGCGAGAAAAACCTGATTATATCATTCGTCGATTCTCTTTATCTGAAAAGTGATCAGGAACCTACGAAGCAATTGCTCGGAAGAGGCGATTTGCGGTATGGACTGTGATGTCACTCTCGAGCAGACTCACCAAAAGACGCTTCAAATAGCTGTGAATGGAACTGTGTTTAATGAATCGATACTCAGAAGGTTCAAACAATTACGGCAATCAGTTTTTGGCATTGCTACAGGTACTGGCTGAGCCACAGGATCTATCGCAGTAACGCAGCAACTAAAACAAAATCATTGAAGCTACCAGTGCGACAGGCGTGAGCAACGTGATTACCGTGAAACGAGCCTGGAAGCTCCATTAAATCATTCCAGTTTCAATACAGTAAACGACTTCCATTGCAAGCAGGTAGAAGGGGAGAACTTTGATCAAATTTTGAGAAAATACTTCTGTAGATAGTGCACTGTCCTCCTTTTTTGCATTCGTATCGGTTATTGCCCAAACACGAACGGTGAAAGAAAGCCTTACATCCCCTGCACGTGATCGCTCCATAATGACAGCCTGAATTCAATTTCTGTGACCAATTATTTTTTGCTCAATGACGCATTAGCAGTGCATCCCTTGCGACAAGTCTCTTTCTTTTGCCTCTTCAAAATAAAAGTTCTGCTCGCGCCCCGTGACGCACGTTGTTGGCCATTGAGCTCCATCTGCCTGGTTCCTCAAATGTTGGAACTGGTCCATCGCAACGCAAAGGTTATGAAGATTTTCGACGTTCTTTTTTTACGCAAGCAACATTATATATTGCAGCTTTCTGAATAACCGTAGGTTTAGCTTAAGCAAGTTTTTCATTTTGTAGAGTGGAGGCCCCTTCACGTGTTTGATTTTTGCTTCAGGTGGAATGCTTATTTCGGTAAAACTAAAGGTTTCTTTATCATCTGAGGGTTGCACAATTACTGTGTTCTGTTTATAGGGGGAAAGCAAAAAAGAAATGCGTAAAAAATCGCAGCAATCGTGAAAAAATTGTGGGTAGGAGTTCGCCATGCCTCTGAACCAATTACTTCACGCTGATTCTGTCCCACAATTGAAGTCTCGCAAGAAAACGTCGTTCTCTAAACAACGCTGAGAAAATGAACTCCTCATTGACCGCCAGCACGGTATCATCAAATAGTGCACTGAAATATCTGATTACGACTGAAAGATTCCATGCCACTTCTGATCGCTTTCTCTTTGCAACTTTCGATATTCAAGGAAACGTTGGAAGTCACCAGCTGACGCGCTTCCGCAAACGGAACAAAGCTGAACGTAGCTTCTATTCACTGTTTCGCCACTTGTCGATTGAGTGTCACATTCTGGACGAAATTTAGTGGTGCGATTTCGACAAATTGTTTGGCCGAAATTGCTCCGTTCTCCGTCAATGTCATCAGGGAAACTAAGATACCCAAGAGTGCTTGAGGACCTGCAAATGAGGAAGTCATTAAGAAATCGAGCACGACAACATTGCTAATGTGGAAACAATGCAAGTAGTCAGAGAGCCCTTGAACGCTTTGCGATCTCGATCCCGCAAGCAGTAAGAGGGGCTCGTGATCACCGTAGAGATGCCAGATAAGCAACACATCTAATTCCTTCGTCGGACTTAGGCAAGGAATTTCAAGCCAATGGCGGAAGAAAAACGAACCGGGTTGCTTTTGCTCGGAACCACCACAGCATTAAAAGTGAGCGTGTGCTCGTCATTCAACTAAGTATATTTATTCAATTTTGTTCAATATATAGAGGTTGCGCCGATCGTAGCTGAAATGAGTGATTGCACTAAAGTGAGGGAATTTTTCGATCGCAATGAACTGTGGCCTTGATTAGCGAAGCACCCAATTCGGCCTATCAACTGCGATCGCTCCTCTGGCGATACGACAGCGGCTCCTGAAAGTGCTCCTGCTGAAAAAGAGGTGGGTACTGCCACTTCTTTGCGTCAAACATTCGGGTTCAGTAACAAACCCTGTTCTAGATTTCTCACCGGAGCCACTGTTCGCGGGAAACGCAGCGACGCTCAAGTATTTCATATCACTTCGCCGACAAGAACGAGCCGTTACATGATTGCCATGCATTTTACGGAGTTGGGAAGAACGACGAAGGTGCAATAAATCAGATCACTCACATTCCCAATGATATGCGAGGCACTTTTCTAGGACCAAAGATATTGCAGTGTAAAATACAAAGCAGTGCTGTCTGCGGATTCATATAATCATGCAATCGACCGACTGCGACACAGAAAAAGATATGCACCCATAGACACAGATATCTGCACGCGAGGTCGCACAGGAGAACGGATACAAAAAATTTACATATATACACCACACAGATGCTATGCGATCACAGCGTGCCGCATCAAACAAGCGCCACATGGAGACCGCGGCAAAAATGAGTATTCACAGTGTTCGAAGAGGTTGGATGTTTGTCATTTGCACCTAGTGGTTAAATCTTGGAGCGTTACCGATCGTCCTGTTCACACGCCTCGTTGAGGACGTTCATCCCTTCGCGTCTGGGTTTAGCATGGATTTCATTGCCTGAATCCTTGCTTCGCTTGAAGTGATCGGTCGTGAAAATAATACGGTTGATGGTATTGGTGACTTCGACGTGGACGGTTGAACGATCCTACGAACCAGGCTATAAGAGCAATGAAAGGACAGACTAATAAGAGGCGCACGCATGAAGGCGTGAGTGCTTAAAATATATGTCGTTACCAAGCAGAAAAAAGATAATTAACCACTCTCGCTTTTGTTGATTGAAAAAGTGGAATCGTTCAGGCTGAATTTCAGCGAAACGTAAAATATTTGGCGCTCATTTCTTCTTCAATCCCTATTATGCGAACAGATGGAAAATTTAGTGGAATTCAGAACAAACAGCCGACTTTTGTTCATTTGTTCTCCTCCTATTATTTCCTTTGTAAGTTGTAATCCACAGATAGTTATTTATGCACTTTTCCTTGTGTGCATAGTGATTTCGATCGAGACGAGCTATCAAAAAGAATCGTTTAAGCGAAAAGGAGTGTGCGAAAGGATGAGGATCTTTGGAAATGCTTGCAAATGGCTTCTTCTGTGGAGCATTAATGCCGATAGGAAAACGCACTCCGAAGTGCTGCGACGGAACGAAAATGAGCACTATCAGAATCATGCGGGCATATCGTTAGCCTGCGAGCAACTATCGTTAGAAGGTCCCTTGGGTGCGCGAAGCATTATGCGTAATCAGCATGGACGTACAGCCCTTGCCAGAATCGTCTCACGTCGTCTCTGAAATGGAACGGAATATCAGGGAGCGTGGAAGTGACGCGAGGGGACTCTGTGGACAAACTGTTGCTAGATTCCTTCCTGTTGGATGCAACTCGATGGAACCATCGCGGAATTTTACAACGATGAGTTGTATTGCCACGGTAAGAGAAGGTGTTGTACTTTGTGTGCTGTACTTGTAGTAATAAATGTTCTGCTACNAGTTCTACTACAGTATTGCATCAAATTAAAGTAATGAAAATGTGTTTTGTAACTAAAGGCTCGTAAAAGTTTTTACGCACTTTCGCACTCTTAAATTCCAGGGTTCGATCCGAAAGCCACAGCCGCGTTTGGTGTAGGCGCCGAACTGTTTATTTGAAACCTTCGACCAGGATGGTTCCTCCTAGGTGTTCAACGAAGTCAGTGAATGTGGATACCTATTTAGTAACATTTCGTGCTTCCGTGCATTACATTTCGTGTTTGCTTCTTCTTTTTCATAGATTATATTGGAACATGCAGTTTAAATCTTTATGGCTTCATCCCTTATGGCCGATATATGAGGAACCATTTTATGCTTCATCCTCGCTTATGATCCTGGAATCGTATGCTGCATCTTAGCGACTGTAGTCAATGAGGGATCTTCAAGGAATCAGACCTCTCGCAATTGTGGGTATTTAAAATTGAACGAATGGAAATAAGCAGGTGGAATTTATGTCGAGTCTTTATTTCTTGAGCCTATTCTTTTCTTCTGAGCATCTCGCTGCCATTGGCATGACGGTTTTTCGAAATGCTCAAGTGTACTGACCTTCAGACGATTGGGAACTCCGGAAGCGGGTCCCATAAAGAAGTCCAGGATGGCGCAGGAAAAAAACCATGCATGTGGATTGTCCACTAGCTGACGACTGCACGCGATACATTTCTGAGCACGTTCTTTGCCGAAGATTTTAAAGTCTATTCTAGCGTGCCGAATCCCCGATCCCTTCCGAGTGTGTCTCTTTTTTCCCTTTTCTTGGGCAAGAGGCCTTCCGATAACTGAGTGAACTTGACCATTTGATGAAGAAACAATTCTGGACCTTGGTCTGAATCCGTCTCAACCTGCAATGGCATCTCCCTTGTTCACTAATTGTCTACAAGGTTTATAAAGTTGCAAACTGCGTTGTGCGAGTCCAAAGATCTCGTGCAGTAGAATGCGTCTTTGGTGAGTCTGAAACCGCAAGTAGTACATGCAGGCGGTCTAGACGTGATCACGTGTCATATGGAAGTCAGCTATGTGATGACGCTCACAATGGAGCTCAAGTAGTGGCCTGCGAGTCCAAATGCAACGGTTAAAGGTCATGAGTGCCAAAAGGAAGTAGATATTGATCGCCCCGTTGCCACGCCACAAGCCGTGCGGCTGTCAATGGGAAGGTCCTTTACGTACTGCTCAATACTTCATGCCACTCAAAATGCTGATCTATTAGTCTGTACTTCGGCCATTACTCTCCCTAATTTTCAGCCGGACCACGATCCCTAATTGCGAGCCGGTTTCAACTGCCTATTGATCGCACGCTTTTCTTCTCCTTCATATTTCGAGCATCGCGACTAATTTCGTCCATCTGAGCTGCATGTAAGTTGTCGTACACATAAAAACAATACAGAATGAATATAAAAGTGTATGGCACCACGCAGGAAATCTTTCAACAGAAGTTATTTTCGCATGCTATAAGAGCGCTTCATCCATCAGCTTCGAAGGAACCTTTGATACATTGAAAGCAACTGAAAGTAGTGTGTCATATTGGCTGTACTTGCCGCCCACACCGAAGAATGTACCGACGAGTGCTATGAGTCCTGCAAATCTGCATGCTCCGATTTTTGCACCATACCTCGCATTCGTATAACTGAAAAACGATTCCGTTGACGGGATAAAAAGACAACTCTGCGCAGTCAGATATTTCTCAGGAACTTGGCGATCCTCCAGATCGAACGGCTTCTCAAGTTGCGCAACGTTCTCAATTCTGCATCGCCTAAATGTCTTCCAGGGCCACAGCAATGAAGTCTTTTCAGCACCGAGTTGCTGCACAGATAACACAAATTTTGGATAATGTGTATTGTTGTAACACCTGTTCAGATATCGGGTCTCTTAATGCGTTAGTGCAACGAACTTCTGCGATGGAATGACAACTTCGTTAATCCCATTCGATGGATTATTGTAGCGTTAATCATGAGGAAACAAATTTGGCTACACGTAGAACTGAAAGCAGTTCTGAAAGCGCAATGAATCGCTCGGTTAGGTTTCACGGATGATGTGCAAGAAAGTCTTTTGATGCAACGCGCCACATATCACACGGATGCGTAAATCACTTAGCATGAGGTCTCGCGAACCGCGATTATGATAAGGCCACTCGCTGGCGCCTCTGGACAACCAAAAGGGACTAGCCGGCTGAGCGAAGCCAGCGAGAAGCGAAACCTACCAATAACTAGCGAAAACGAAAAAACGTTGGACGGAAATGACGGAGGGTATGGCGGCGGAAAGGGTAGGCTTCATAGTGGAATCCAGAGGAGTCCGAAACAGCTGACGGGACGAAAAGTGCAGTTGGATCGGCAACGGAAGTTGCTTAAGCCGAACCCGGGCATTCGCATGCTTTTTTGCAAGTGATCGATAGCTTATAGACCATTTCTGGGAATCGATAGAAACGCAAAAAAATTAATCCACATGTACCATATGGAGAAACTTCTTGTCATCGCTTCAAAAAAATATGAGCATCAAACGAGCTCATACATTTACTCGTGCGGAAAAGATGCCCTAATTTTTCCATTGCGATTTCTGGCATGAATCACTGTGATCCCCCTCCAAAAATCGTGCTGGATATGCGATTCTCAAATAAACTGAGCTGCACGGCGCATAGATCACAGCCTGTGATGGCTAGTGGTCTAAAGGGTGGCCGGATGTCGTACTGAGACAGGCGGACCAATAATGGTCATACAAAAGTTCAAGATCGCACAGCACACGGCTGAACGATTCCATTCAAGGCCCGAGTTGAAATTGATTTGAACGGTTTTGAAGTAATTGCTAGCTTATACAGCATTCCTGGAAATCGATGGAAATGCAAATGAATCCCTTCGCATACAGCATGTAGAGAAATTCCATCTTATCCTATCTCCTCAAAGAAATATGAGCATCTAAGGAGCTCATGTATGCACTCGTGCGGAAAAGATGTCCTCTGTTCGTTTTCCATCCATTTCGTCTCTGATTTCACTTTGCCTTCTGCGGTGCGTTGCCGAGTTACCACACTTCGTGGTGGTGTGATCCATTTAAGTTCCAAACGGCATCGATATTTGAGGTGTTTTTGATTTCGATATTTTACTTATTATTGTCTTCCTGCAGTCATCCCTTTCCATCCGGAATCTTCTACCTGTTCAAACGCGGGACGTCTACATTGGAAAATTGGTTGTGGCAGTGCGGTTGGTAAGAACATGCGGCAAAAGGTGTTCGAAGTTCCAACGGTGACAAAATGAGAGTGAAAAATCTGCACTGGCGACCTTGGTCCATCGACAATTTCACCTACTTCGATGTTAAAAAACAAAATACTGATTTCTTTTTGGAACTTATTTTCGTTATTTGCTGCAATTTTTCAGCCGATTACCACACAGTTCTGATGCATTTTATTCTTTTTATTTATTTATAATGTGTCTCCTCCTCGCCTATTTGCGCATATGAAAAAAATATGAGAGGGGGCGAAATACCTGGCATAATACTGCAACAAATTTGAAACTGCATGCCCCTTATAGGTACAGTACAGTATGTATTTGGAAATGTGGTAGAAGTATAGCATCATACCATTTCTGAGAGAAAACTTAGCACACGAACGGTTGTTTTGTTCGGTGGCGGTGGCTGAAAGAGTAATACCATTTTCGACGTGAGCAGTGGAAAGATCTAGTGAAGCAGCCCAACACGGCCACGAAGGGAGGGCTTGCGCGATCTTGCGGCCGCTGATTTGAAAAATGAAAACGATTAGGATCACATGAAGGAAGATCAATGGAGCGTGAAAATAAAATTCAGAACTAACCGCTATGTTCTGTTGATTAATGTCCATTCATTATTCTCTCTGTGCATTGCATACCGTAGATTGTTAGTTGTGCACTTTTGTTCGTGTGTGAGGTGATTTCCATCACAAACAGCTTTCGAAAATATTATTGAATGATAAAGAGTGTGGAATGATGAGCATCTATGGAAATGTTTGCAAATGCAGTCGAGTGTGAACCAATAGTTTCAATCTCATAACGCATTCCGAAGTATTGTGAAGAAGTTATTATAAGTTTTTCACAATTCCTGTGAGGAAATATCATGGTGTAGGCATTCGCATGTACTGAAAATCTGTTGCTGTCACCGTGTCCAGAACAACACTGTTTCACTATTCGTTTTTACCGCTAAACATTGGAGATCCGCAAAATTCATGACGGAGCGGCGATTTTCCGGAGCCACTGTGGCGAGAAGAACCGCACTGATTTCGAAAGCGCAGTATTTATGTGCCCATCGTATTCTCGTAACCGAATACATCGGAGGAAACTTGAACAGACTGAATGAACGACTTGTTGGCCTTAACTGTCCCCGTTGCGGTTTCTGGCATGAATCACTCTCATCCCCCTACAAAAGTCTATTTGTGTGACAGGAATTGCAAACGCGAAGTAATACAGATGGAAGCTCACTGGAACGTTCGAAGCCGAAAAACGTTCAGGAAATAAAATTGCACGAAAGTGGAAGTTCATTGTTGCAGGAACACTTTTATTGAGGAACGAGTACGCATATAATGGTTGGTACAGAACATCTGCAAAGCATCGAGAAGCGAGATAGAAGACAGTAAATAGCAGCTGGAAGGTGACTTCAGCATGGAAAGAAACCGACAAGATCCTGAACATGGACCCACAGAGTTCACAATAGTATGACGGTACAAGTGAACAGAATTAGAAAGAAAAGATCCACTTAGTTCGCTTGGACGCGGAACAGCGCACAGGCGGTAGATGGATGTGGTCGGTCAGGACAGGAAATCATCAAGTGGAACATTGTCGAGCATTCTTCAAAGCCGATGTTGTGAACTTGCGTGTGGTCGAGCAATTTAGTCCTCTGTCGTATCGAATTTCATGTATCTTGAGAAGTCGATAAAAGTTCTTCCAAACAAAATCTTGGAGACCAAGTACAGATAATCAGTTTCAGGAGTCTCAAGCGCATGAAAGTGGACTTGCACAAGCCTTTCGCGTGAAGGCTCTCTGGCGCTCTGCCTCGTAGAGTGAAAAATGCCTCTGCCTTTAAGATTTCAGAGCAATCTCGTTTGATCGTGGGATACAAAACCTCAAGTGCACAAGTTAGTGAGGGAGTTACATGGGTTGCAAACTGAACCTGCGAGGGGGGTGAGGCGATGTGGGGGGCACATATTGGAATCGGTAGATTAGAAGAAAATTTTACTAGCCACGTATAGATAAGCCACGCCTTTAGTGCCAAATGCTGGACAGGCGAAGAGACCTGGAAGCCTGCTAACCGAATTTGCGTCCATCGCAGGCCCTTGAATGCGATCAAAGGGGACTGGGCGGTGTGCTTGTATTTTGGCTGGATTGACCATTGTGACCGTCATCCATATGCGACGGAAGTGCAAAAACCGTGCCAAAAATTGGACGAGTAGCTACTGTCGATGACGAACTGCTCAAGTTCAGTGGTACGCCATACGTCAGTGTATACAGGAGTACAAATGTCCTCTACCTACCCCAAACTTCCCTCATACCATGGAAAATGTAATTCTTTTGCCTTTAAAATCGGCTGCAACCCCCCCCCCCCCCAATTCAGAGTCACTTGAGTGAGCCGCTTCCCTGCACCTTTGTACAATTCAAGGACAATTGGGCAACTGAAGGTCGATGGAAGTTATCGTGAATGGAAATGTAGCCAGGTCTGCACCTCCAACTCTTCGACGCAAACGAGAAACCGAAGCGGCTCAGGTTCCAATGCGGCATGTTATCTGAAAAACTCCTCCAGTAATGTGGATGGAGCATCCCGTGGATTCCGAGCAATGGAAAGCATTTCATGATATTGTCGACACCTGTCCGCCAAGTCAAAAAATGTGCCGACGAAGGCTAGCAGTTGGGAGAACCTGCACGGTCCGAATGCTGCGCCATATCTCGCGTTCGTGTAACTGAAAAAATGTTCTCGCTTGGAACGACACTGAAGCAGTTCCATGCACTATGGATCTTCCCCAACTTCCAGCATATGTCAACATTTCAGCAGTTCTTTGCATTGCGTAGACCTATAATGTGATAAGAAACAGCCCGGTTGATATCTGCTCAATGTGGCCACAAAATATGGTACACAGTTTTTCGGTGATGAATGCTCTTCTTTCGTTAATTTCGATGCGGAACGAAACCGAAATAACCGATGTGACTTCGCTCGCGACTACATGACAACGTGTCAATCATACACGACATTAGAAAAGTGTGTTCTCCAAATTGAATATATTATGAGTATTAAGTCTCCGCCGAGTTCGCTGGGACGGAAATTTCTTTTTTTCCTGTAAACAGGCACGACAATGTGCACTTGATTCGGAAAAAATCAGCATTCGTTTTGAGAGTGCTTGACCAGGAAAAGTCATATTCGGTTGAGACAAATGAAGTTATACAGGATATCGGTGTTTCGAAAAACAAAGTCGTCGTCCCAGCAATTACGGCGGGTGATAGCGGACAACAGTGGACGGCTGAGGACAGGCAAAGGACGGAAATCTGTGGGGGTTCGAGTGAAATCGAAGGGAAACGTGAAGGGAATATTCAGCGCCTTAATATGTGGAATTATAAAAATCTCTGCGAAGTTCACCTGAACAGAACTTTTGCCAGTTTCTCTCTCTCCCTCTCCAACAGCGCTTGTCCTTCAACGCTGAAGCCCTCATATGCTGCAATAGACAATCTAGTTCGTACATTTCGAATTATGGTCACACAAAATCAGTTTCTACGCACTGCTAGCATATTTCTGTTTCTATAAGCGATACATAATTCGCCTCTGGAACGATTGCGCTACTCCGTCACAGAAGACGTTCATTTGCCTAGCGGGCCCTGTTGCAAGGAACTGGGAAAGGGGCAGACTTAGTGCCAAGGAAATAACGTTTGGAGATCCACTGCAAAAAAATTTTCATCCTAATGTGTCACCATACTGAGAGAGTATCTGCCAGCGGTCATCCTAAGCGAAGCTTGTGCAGCTCCCATCGTTGTGTGACTAGGCTCCATCCAATTCACCTCAAAGTTGACGAGCTTCTATGACTGAAGTCGGCTGGGGACTGGGCGGTGTGCAAACACTGATGAGGTCGGCTGCAGAAGCCACTCCACTTTAAATTTATATTAACAATGGCTTTGAATTCATCTTGGTTTATAGTACAAGTACATACACCTCGACCTCTAAACCAATGGGCGAGCACCTGTCAGGTTCATTTGAAGTATGCAAACTAATGTTGTGGAGATGTTCAAATGACCAGTGGCCACCGTCGAGAAATAGATTTCTCTAACAACCTTCAGGGGCATCAAGCTATCAAGAAGGTCTTTGAAGGGAATAAAATTACTTGCCCAGTTGGCAATTGGAAATGGCAACTGGAAATGACTGCATTGAGGCTATTGTATAATTGGGCTGGAGAACACATGAAGATCATAGCTGCGAGTTTATGAAGCATTCATTGGTCGCGTGTAACGTGCCCGCCACTCGTTCACATTATTACGCTGCAATTTGCGCCTCATTGATGATATTAGCTTGACCACAACAACTTGTTTAGGTCGTAGAAAACTCTCAAAATTACACAAACTCACGATGATGTGTAGCGATTATCGCCTTCAGAAGAACATATTCACAAACATCGACTGTTGATCGAATGAGCGATTCGACGCCTTTGCACCTCATTATCACCTCCACGGTCGTTGGCCTACAGGAAGGATGCACTCAGGAACGCCTTTGTCAGGGGATGTGCATTTTGTAGATTTTAATCAGGTTCGTTACTGATCAAGCACAAAGAATTGAGATCTTAACAACATCACAGCAAATTCTTTTGCTTCACCATTCGTTACTTCGAAATGGACGTATACTCAGTAATGAAGGACAGCTAGGTGGGACTCGAATAGAATCCGTTCACTTCACATCCACTCATCCGAATTTCTTGCTGCAAAACTGCCAGTAAACAATTATTCTGAGCTCTCAACATACCCTTTCAACATCGATGTAAAGTAACGCAAGCAGAAATATTAAAGTAATTCCAACACGACTCAAGGCAAAGCAACGTTACACTAGACCTGACCAGATTAGTCGCAAACCTTTTCACGAAGAGTATAGGAAATATTCCATCTGGGAATACAATCGTATTCGATTTGCTTTTATACGAGTAGTAAGATTGCATCAAACAGCAGTTCACCAGTGCGGCATTTCTTGATAGCAATAACTAAAATAAGCTGATGTATTTAACGTAGCTGCAGCTTATACGCAAAATCTCAATTCTGATAGCAGCAGGACCATCACAAAGCTGTCATTCGGCACGAAGTAAGAGGACATCAGCCTGCACCCGTTGCTTGATCCGAGGGATATTGAGAATCTGATGAAATTTCGCACTACATTCGAAACCGCGAAATTGCTCCACCTCAAGAGAACAACTTTCAGGATCGAGTGGAGAGTGCCGCTGAGCGTTGAAACAAGCTTTTGAAGGTGGTCAGGTACGAAAAAAGATTCTGATGTATAGAACAAATCAACACACTTCCAAGGGAAGTTTGGGATCAGGCGTTGCTGCTTCACCTAACCATCCCATGAAAGGAAGCAGCATCTTGAAGAAATTGAAATGCTCGCCGCTTGTATGCTCAGTGAGCTCATGAAGCAGATGTGTGAAGGCTCTTGAGTGCTCCCATGCTCACTCTCGCAGATGACACAACAAGGAACCGAAAGTATGGCTGAGTCTAATATGAGGCCTGCTGGGAAGAGCTGCGCAGAACATATGAAAAAAAGGCGCGCTTTCCTTTCATCGGCATCCCAAAGTCATTAACTCTTCTCGCATCTACAATCCTTTTTGCTGGATATCCATATAAGTGAAATAAGCACTTTAATCTGAAACTGTGGAATGCTGTCGGGAACTTTTCATGTCGCTGTAATTGAGCGCAATTGCTTTGGATATAACAAAGGCCTCATGTCTCGCACAATGCTGGTAAGCGTATATCGAAACAATACGTTTGCAATTCCGATTTTCATTTGATTCACCACGCTACCAGTCCATACCCACTGGAGTTCTGCCAGCTCAGCAGATTCAAAGTCAAAACGATAACCTTGTCACTGACCGCCAGATTTTGGATGAAACTGAGGGTTTTCATGAATTCCATACTCACGACAAGGTCGCAGATGATCCACAACTTAGCTGTTGGTTGCTGAGCAAAGCTTCGTTGGCCAAGATAATCCACTGGGAGCGGCTGCCTCTTGGACCACTTTCGAACAAGCTGACAGAACATATTCTATTTATGCCAAATCATTTGCTGTCCAGAGTCGTTCCCATTACGCTCACAATCAATGTTTGTTGCTTACGCCGTGGATAGAAACATTTGCCATCATGGATCTCAATGGATTCATATTTCTGAAGAATTAGAGGGAAACAGCAGGGCTTCTACGATCGCCGAGAAACCTTCATTAGTATCCGAAAATTCAGCAACCTCGAGTACATGATTCGGCTTGTAAACTGCCACCATTAGCATTCCGATTGAACTATTCCTTGTTGACTAGGGGGTAACACTGCGGTTTTCCGCTCTAAGGAACTTCAAGCATTTACAGCTAAACGGATAGATTTGTTGTTCAATCGTTGTCAGGAAGAATTATTCAACACTTCACCTCTGGTTTTTATAAGAGGTCAACGAAGATCGCTACCTGATACGCATGCAGCTTGCCGAGTTCACTTGGAGCGTTGATAAGTTGAGCAAGTGATAATCGACTGTGGGTAGGATCGAATGTGGAGTGCCGCAAGAAATCACACTTTGTTTCGATGTATATGAGATCTCCAATAACGGCAGCAAATTCAGTCTCGTTGAATCGCAACAGCCTAGTTGTCGCCTAGAACGCGCAGATGGCACGGTGAGGCAGCACGGGACTCATGAAGCACCAAGGCCTAATAGGCAAGAGTATGCTTGGAACGATCGCTCCACTGCCACTGAATTGAAGACAATGTCCTCAGCGCCATGGCAAATAAACATTGGGCAACCCGTGCTTAGTCCTATTATGATGTGGCAGGATGCGGTCGAGTTTCCATTTAACAGGAACTGAACAAGCTGAGGGTGAAGCAAGATCGATCTTTTATATTAGGAGAGGGAGATAACAAATATTTTATGACAGGTTGGAAGTTCGTCGAGAAGATTGCGAAATTCAACAAGAATTAATGCCCTCAATACTTTAAAAAAAATATGTCGCGCAGGGCTAACGGTCATTGGTAGGAGCTTGAAGGTTGCTGTAAAGAACTGCTTTTGCTCTTTGCTGTGCTGTATTTCTCATATATCCTTTGAATACATGAGAGGTGATACCTGCCCTTTTCTTATTTCAGAAGCGAAAGAAGCTTGTGATATTAATCAGGAGACATTGGCAGCTAATTAACGCCATTTGCGCGAATCAATGTTTATATGGAACAGTGTAGGTGGAACAACGTGCGGACGCATAAGAGGAAAATCGCTCCATCTATTCATTTCAACTTCCCACTATGTGTGAATCATCTAGCAGCATCGGATTCTCACTACTGGTCGTTAGTACGGGAGAGGGGCAAAGATAGACGGTGGGCAAGCATCGCCAATGATGCCATAAAACGTGGCGTTTGCTCATATCTCGATACGGGAATCATATGAATGATCCATTTAAAATTTGGCATCTTCGTCGATCTTGAAAGAAGCTGCTCAAGCTGACTGTTCAAGTAGCACTGACAGAAAAGAAAAATGAGATAAATTTTGAAAAAAATTTTCGAAATCAAGAGCTGTTTGCCATTGGGCGTTCGTTGGCGTTGCTGCACACACTTACTGTTGTGACGGATGAGAGGATCTGTAAGAACAAGGCGCGGGCAATTTGAAACGAGTGATAGAAAAGGTCTGTTACGAATTTGAAGAAACGAATCGTCGAAGAACGGGTGAAGGAGAGAGGGAGAGGGCAACCCAGAGCCAGAGGCCGATTCATTCGTTGCATCACCATATATAGAAAAGTTTATCACATTGCTGATCGTCTGCGTTATCCTTGACGGCGCCTGATCAGTTAGCGCTTCCCTTGATTTCAGTAGTGGTCGTTTCTTGCTGAGCATTGAATGCCGTGGTTGCACCGAGTTCGTCATTGAGTGAGTGGAGGTGACATTACGGGATGACCACAGTGGTTGCGGTCTCATACCGACCTCAAAGCACTTATTATAGCGACAAGCGCGACACGACGTTCGCCTCCCTGGAATGATCCCCCACTTTAGAAATACCGGAGTTGTTAACCAACATACAAAACATCCTTCTCATACTGCGAGACAAAAGCAGCGAAATGATTAATCGATCTCTTCAGCATCTTCGTACATTTGCAAGGGGGGGGGGGGGGGGGGGGGGGG
>JAARMF010002025.1:0-32019 GCA_022844705.1 Toxascaris leonina
CGATCAGCTAGTTGCAAATTCACGCGAATGATTTTCTCACCGATCAGCTAGTTGCAAATTCACGCTTTTATGCTGATGTTACAGCGGCAAAAAAAAAATCGACATTTTCAATGACAAGGTTGGTTTCACGGCTTCAGTGTTACCCACCAGGATTAACTGAAGCATTCTTCTTCTTCGATCTCAACGGGTTGCCATTCGTAAATGTCAGCTGTGCTGAGTTTGATCGACTAGGTGTGTCGTGGAAGTTGAATCACATTCATAGCGCTTTTGTGGTGTTTCGGAAGCTCGTTTTCAGGCGATTTCCTGGTGAAGTATGTATCTCATAAAGCGGCTTTTTTGTTCATGCAATACAGATATGAGTCATAGATTCCGTGCATAAATTTCCTCTTCACATTCATATATGGCCGACATCCTCTTATTCTTTCTCAATGAGCATTATGTGAAAAACGACAGCTGAGTTATTGATTTGTTTCATCATCACATGGGAATGTAATTCCTGCGCGGAACATCAGCTCTGCTTTTTTGAATCGTTATGCATGATGTTGCAGCCATTCACATTCGTTACCTGCAATTAGAGCAAAACTCTGGGCGCCTTTGAGATTGCTACGCGAATTTCGGGCTTGCGATAAAACGTACTGATGCTTATTGGGTCTAATCCGTCGTCATTGCAACATACGAAAGCAGTTCCGTTTTGAGTAGAGAAGCAGTGTGCCTCGCTTCTGGAATATTTGGCTGGAAATTCGAAATGCTAAAGACTGTAGCAATTAGAAGGATACTCTGTCGCGAGTAAGGTAGTCGGTGCTGTAATCTTAGTGAAATACACTCACATTTCCGGCTTGTCACTTCAATAATGAAAGCTGTTATTGTCTGAATGAAAAAGCTCACGACGGAAGCAGTGACAGAGTTCGAAATTACCAACAGTTGTCGACTGCAAATAAGGGAGTGATGAAAATTCGATGGCTCATTAAGCCAAATGACTAATCTCTTTATAAAAATTCATGCGAGATTGGTGGGTTGATAAAACAACATGTGGCACACCTTCAGTTGTGGGATGCCTACGAAAGTTCTCGACGAAAACAGGCAATGCAAAAACAAGCCGAAAAAATGCGCATTACTCCTAATTCCGCTGCTACGCTGTTGGTTGCAGGACGCGCTGGTCAAGGAACAACATGGGGAGAAGCGCAGCAATGCAGCTGGCACAAAATGCACTCTAAATTCAAAAATCAATGCAAAAATAAAGTTCTTTGCCTTGCGAGCGTTTATCAGACTATCAGCATGCCATAAGCGAGTCGCAAAAATCTCATGGCACGAACATTCTATCTGCTTTTCCGTTTTGCTCCTATCTTTCGAAATGATTAAGCATGTGAAAACGCTAGTGAATATGATATCGTGCTGGCCAGAATGCATTGTAGAGGGCGGGGAGTGAGGTGGAGGAAATAGGGATTCGTTCCACCGCACCGCTTCGTGAAACCAAAGAAATATAACAATTTTAACATACACGATGGTCAACTTTGTTGAACCACGGATTCCATAGAGTGCATAGTGCTCCCTTTTCTTGGAGTTGGGGGATTTCCAAACTAAGCGAGGCAATATGTGGACGCCGTCCTTGGCATGACGCCGTCTAAATCATCAACCCTCCTTGAAACCTCACTCTTCCTTGTCGAAAAAACCTGCGAGTAGTTCTGAACGCAAACGAAGATACCAATATGTTGCACATCTTCCAAAACGTAAAGAAGAATCGCCGTAACTGCAACTTAAAACGTAGAGCAGTCAAACATTAACTACAAGTGAAATTTTTCACTCATGCTGATCATGCACGCACGCTTCAACACAATTCCACATTTTAGCCAACAGTAGAGAGGACAGCAATATTTTTGCATTCATGATTTACATGGCGTGCTTCTCATTCCCTGATCAACTATAAGTGGCAAACGATGCTTTTATCATGGTGGTACAAAACCTCTTTAAGCCATCTTCTTTGCCCGCTTAATGACTGTGGTAGCTTGTAATTCAATAGCGTTGAAATACTCTGAGTGCAATAAGCCCGTTATGAGGCATTGGTCGTCCGCAATGCACAGTTGAGCGAACACGATGAATGCTTCAAACTTTTGATGGCAAACGTTTGAATTTGAGCGTAATTTTCGAAGGCACATAGAACACTTGGTCAGTGGCTGATTTGTGAACACATGGCGCATTTTAATTGATTTCACGTCGCTTCGACGTTCGGATACGGCAATATTCCTGCAGCGTCGAAGTGTGAAATCGTGGCGCTTCTACATGGCCAAGCTTTCCATCTCATCCTATTCAATGTGAGCTACTTCGTCCGTGAGGCACGTTCCATTCGACCCCTTTCTTTCCCACAATACGGACAAGCTTTCTACTGCCTGGAGGAAAGATATACGATCACCACATGAGTGTGCAGAAAGATAGGGCCAGCATAATGTAGCGATGCTCGCTCACCACTAGGGCTGAAAGATTGCAGATAGGGTGGGTTCGTAAAGGTATAGAATATAATTTCGTGATGTTCATATATCCGCTATTTTGGCAATATGTTTTAGAAATGGAGAATCAGAATCTATCAGTGCGACGATCCCAAGAAAACAACGAATCAGAGTTGGCTCCACCAATTTCTGCGCCTTTTACTGATAATTATCAGTGCTTCATGATATTTCCGTTGGTAGATACTTTATTGTAAACGAATATAATGAAAACCATTTCACAAATAGTTGGAGTTATGTTGAAAATTCCATTTGTGCTCTATGGTCACGAATTCTCACAAAGCTGTGAACAATTTCTGTGCTTCGTTGATATTTCGAATGGATGTGTCGGTTTCAACTGAGTACCCAGTTTAGCTGGCTGCTTGCTATCTGGTGCCCATATATTGTGTTAATAGCGCGATTGTGCCTATAGAAATTCAATAAATCATATAAATAGCCCACTCTGGTGGATGCTTCCTTGAATAATGTCTAGTAACAATGGGTTTCGGATATGTCTTGAGTGGTTTTTGCTGTCGTAACTCGACAAGCCTTCACTTGTGTTAATAAATATAATCAAGTTTCTCATTTAGTGTCTTTGAAGATGCAAAATTGGTCCAAAATGTGACATTGTTTGGAAGGAAGTGAAAGCAATATTTCGTTGTGGTCAGAGCTTTTGGGCAGTTCAAAAAAAGAGATATCAGCAGAACTCCCTGGAAATACTTAGGGAGTTCATGTGCCATTAATTAACTATCCCTTGAAGGGTACACCAGTGCTGTTTTCGTTCGCTGTTAACTTATGTCTAGCAATATTCAAACAAGTTTCATAAAACCCTCAAAACTTTGATGCTCCGACCTTACTCCTTTCATTCAATGACGTATTGTCGCTAATATGGATTCGTTGGTTGACCTGAAATAATCCATTTCTCTCTGCAATCATTGTTTCTGGCTTGATGGTCCATAGAACAGTAACTGTTGGTACGTCGTAAATGTCTTAAGTTTTAACTTCATATTTTCCGATGCCTAAGGAAGCGCCTTTGTAATCACGTTTTATGACTTCCCTTAGGTGTCATAATTTCCAGACGATCGTATGCTCGCTATTTTCCCATCCTATTCATCCAAATTTCATGGTTTTATCCAGACAATCACCTATCAGAAATCCGTTGTTTTTTCATTACACCGTTTTTACTTATGAATAGCACTTCAGTACTGTTCGCATCCTTGCTAAAACATGCATCAACTGTTGAAAGCTCGAGTATTATTATCTCTTTACATTAGAAAATATTATTGTGTTGGCTTCATCATTTGTACAACGATACGTTAATGCAGAAATAAAAAGGCGTCTAATTTTAGGCACAAGAAATTGAATTTTCTGAGGACATTGCTAATGCATAAATTCGATTTGTTATTCGCCGCTGTCGATATTTTCGCTGCAGTTTTCAAACATTTTCATCCATTTGCGCGTGGCGATTTGCGCATCATGTTATGTTCGAATTACGACAGAGATTGTTAAAAAACGACAATCGATGCAGAAATAGCGAACGCATTGAATGTTGTTGATATTTCCGCTCCGAATTTTCCCATGACTTCTGTCGAGTCCCCTCCTACTTGCACGTTGGTCCACTGGACAAAATTTGTCACAAATTCACACGATGCTCAAATTGTTCTGCGCCCCTCATGCGTTCAATGGAATGATGCAGTTCAAGGATTGGCGCGACTATCTTTGAGCGACAGAATTCTTCTCATTTTCTTAATGGGGTCGTTTAAAAAAAGTAGAATGATAGTAATAACGATGCAATGTGGCTGTGATGGGTATTCAAGTTACTTATTGGTCGCAGGTTGCTAAATTTCAACTGCATCCATAAGCATTCTCTACATTTGATCAGCCTAGCATAACCCTCTAATAGAAATTTCGACACCACAAAAAAATCCTAGTCAGTACCATTTTCACTACTATCGGAAACCACTAGCTCCAGTTTTCGACTTTCTGCTCCCACTCTCTTGCCACTTCCATAAATCCTATTGGAGCGTTTCAACTGGGTGAATTAAGGGTTTGGCGATGGGTCCCATTTATCAACATTTTTGAGCGTAGGTGGAAGAATGGCAAAAGCGGTGCAAAAAGGAGAAGAGAGAAGCGTATAATGCTTGACTAGACGGACTAACAATCAAGCTTTATCAGTTCTCCAGGAACTAAGGAAATTGAGCCCAATATTTCGCAGTACACAGGAAGTTTTTTGTGACACTCTTTAAATTCCACAAGCGGTCAATTTTTAGTGTGCCCCAAAACGCTCCCAAAAATTCCAAACTCTATGCCTTTTGTCAATCGCCATTTCCATTCAAGGAGAGATTGTTAATCCACGTCGCATGCGCCTATCTCAACCCGGCTTGAAGTGCGCATGCTTTGGTGTTGCAGTGATTTTGACTACTGGATTACTATAACCATCTGCTGTTTGGACGTTGACCATGGAAGGATGGTGCTTTCGTAGAATAGTAGAACGAGAGAGTAGCGCTGCTTTGTTGAACGTCGATACCTGTTCTCCAAGCGCTTATATAGCTTTACGCGTCTAGAATTCTCAAACAGAAAATGATCATCAAAGGCACCTTTGTGACGCTAACGCCTTTAGAAAGATTAAAATCCAAAGCTAGCCAAAAATTCGAGAGTAAAAAGATTATTAGCAATCAACGCTCCATCTGTGGCAGATTGCCGCATATCAAGAGTCACTCCTAAATCTTAGGCAATGAGTGGCGAGGATGCGAAAAGGTTGCACCAGCAAAAGGTCGCTGAGAAACGTAAAGTGATAAGTGAATCTACGCAAGTACAGAGACGACAATTGGTGCAACCTCAGGGGATACAAAATATTCATAGCAGGCATGAACAGTCTGCACGAGCCGTCGTAGCTCGAAACACTTGAACAAAACAAAGGAGGGGAACGGAGGAATCTCTTGTAGGGTACCTAGCACTTACATGGTCAGGAATGAAGCATCTACTGGTGTTGACTGCTGGCTACAGGAGCACTTCCCTTCTCGATGTTCAACAAATGGGTCATAGGGATGCGATGTGAGAGGTGAAGTAAAATAAGATTATAATTTAGCGCCAACAAATTTCATTCGATAGGTGTCCGTTCTTATGCCTTTGAATCACCGTAGTTAACTGTGTAATTTGAAATTCGAGTGTCGAAATAAAGTCTTCTTAGTAGAGAAAACCGAATCTTTTGGAAATCGCTGATTTATGCACTTTCGCATGGTGGTGATTGCAAGCTCCAGTAAACGGAATCAGAAATAATTTTTAGCTGTTCAAAAACTTCCTGCAAGGGCAAAAATTGCGAAGCGAAAATGTTCTATTAGCTATCAGGGATAAGAGAAAAACCACTGAAATCGAAGTGAGCATCATGAATAACAATGTTGAAAGGCGATACTAGAGGGTGAATATTCATCTCTAAGCTCATGAAATTAAACCAGCAGTAAAGTCAGTCTACTGAGATGAGATTCCCGCTTTACGCGGTTCTTTGAAATGACCTTTTTTCTGCACTTTTTTCCCATTTAGATTAGCTCATTTAATGTCAACAGAAAGTCGCACATATGCAATAAATTGAATGAGTGAATGCTCTCAAGTTTTGAACAATGAGGAAAACACCTTCAGACCTCTCGTATTGTATCCAATGAGAATCAACGTGAATCTCCGAATTGCTCCGGAGAATATTCTTTGATAAGTATGAATTGATAGGGAGGTTTTCCGAGATCAGAATTTTCAAGTTTCTTTCGGTATTATTTGGATCAACTCAATTCATCCGAAAGCGAGTTGATTACGATGACTGTGGTCATCAAGACGCACTGGGGCAGTTTCGTTTTCTTAGCTGTTGGGTGGCAATTCTTTGGATCGTGCGAGAATTGAATTAATGAATTCCATGGGATGGTGAAGCATTATCAAATGAAAGAAAAAAGTTCGCGAATATAAAAGAAATTGTAGCTGACTATACCGCGGAAGTTTATATGAGTTCAGCATGTTTGTTCTGTGCTATTTGAATTTCGTTTGGGATGTCTTTGCTAACGTTTTAAAAAGTTGCATAAGCTCTCATAAACGCAAAATGATTGCTGTGAGCTGCGCAAATTGGCAAGTTTTACGAGTATGGTGCGACGGGTTTCTATTTGCGTTTCTAATTAGCACTCGCTAAGAGCTTAGCTGATGGATCGTCAAACTCGAACTTTTTCAGATGATTGAATTCTCTATTCACAAGAGCTTTTTTCTTAGGTTGCAATCGCCCAACTACCGTCAACCCAAGTTACTTGCTACATTATTGTTGCATTTATGCTATACTTTGCGAAGAAAAAAATTCTTGCCAGTGCTGTGGGCACCACTGAGGTACTTCCTCCCATATGGTGTACAGCTTTATTCACACATTTCCGGTGCATCCTCCGATTTGCTTTTCAATGCATTTTTTTACGTACAAGTTCCTAAAGCGACATGGTTTTTCTCAGATATGAGGGATCGCGTCCAGCCGAAAAGACAAGTCCAAAATTTCATTGCAAATATTCCATAACCTCCCTATACTACAGGACTACAGGAGCGCTTTTTCGTAGTAGCCGAAGAGGTAGACAGCGTGAAATTTATGAAATTTTTTATCACATGCCAAATATGATTGCGAATTGCTTTTCTATCAGTAATGTTTGCGAGGCTGATTCACTCCCTCACTTATTCACCAATGGAGAAATTACATCTGCATTTATTCTTTCTGCAACCATATGGGTTCAGGAAGAACATTTCTAGTTCATTCTATTGCAGCATTCCATTGCTCTTTCGAATTCAAGCAGTGTTTGCTGCAGCACTTTTTATTGTTGTTCCTTTTGCACTGAATTACGCTTGATAAATATAGATAGGTGTGAGATCATTTGCTCGCAAAGAAGTTGAAAACCATATTAGTAAGGTTCGGTTTAGTGTGTTATAAAGTAAAAGGTGAAGAAATGCGGAATATGTTGTGCAAGTGAAAGAGGCAGAGTAGCCAGATACTGGTGCTAGTACGAGCTTTCTCGTCGACAAATATGGATGTGCAGCCATTTCTTGCCCTAAAGTTGAATATTTGGCTGCTGTCCTCCAACGTCTGCGCCACTGTGATGACGTCTTCCGCATAACCAGTTAATACCACTACGAAATTGAAAACTTGTAGCCTCACATGGACCACATTAGAGTCTATGCTGCAGATCAGCGCCTTATAATTTTTGACTAATTTAAAGGTCCTGCATCTCCTTCGCATATGGTACATTTCCCCCTAACAATATCAGGAGCCTCATAATTTGTGTTGAAAGTTGCGCGTGACGTCCTGCTATAAATTTTGGAGAGGTGAGCCCCTATGATGCTAAATTGATGTCACTGTGCTGTACATCTCTTTTTAGGGCACATTCATCGAGCTTTCGTTCCTTCGTCAAACTGCGAAACGTATATTCGTTCCGTAATTTGTTATTTTAAGCATTCCTGATTGCAATGCAAGCTGGGTAAAGCTCTATGGGCCAATTTTTTGCCTTTTTCCGACATATGAAGCTGATCATTCAACCAACCGTATTTTTGTATTCGCAAGTGGGCGGTTTGGGAAGACTTGTTGATTACAGGGCGATTTGTTTTGGTAGATATTTTGCTCCCTCGCATGCCATTGCTAAATCCCCAAAAAGTCTCACTGTGTATGCAGTGAATCGACTCGTTCGTTGGGTTGTTGCTTAGAAAGAGCTGAAATGAGGCGTAGGTGGGCATAGTTCACCTGACCTATTATACTGGAGACTACTACTTGGGGGAGTTTGAATAAAACAGTGCAGTTGACCTTGAAGAGATGCAAGTTGCGGGAGGTGGAGCTTCCACGCTGATCATTCGAGGCGTTGGACTATCGCAGTTCACAAAGAGAGATAATACGAGTTTGTAGAAGTCATCTGGTCTCTCGACTGCGGTGAAACCGATCCCTATTCTTGAGTCTTCGGCTTTATATATGGTCTGGCTTCGCTCAATCTGCAGGCTAGCGTCAGTCTCAATGTATGCCTTTATCAATGTTATGCTCGTGTACCGGAACATTTGTTTTGCCTTGTACGCACCTGCTCCGATTTGTAGGAATATATTTGTTTCGCTAGAGCATCACTCTACTCTGCATATTTGGGTCATTTCTTTTCACACCTCATACTCGCCTCGCATTGAATCATTACTGCTATCTGAGCGTTGTTCTCTCTGCCAACCTAATTTTACCGCTGGTTATTTTCCCTAGCTCACACTACTTGCAAGAACTTCCATCACTTCGCTCCTTCAAAGCTTCGCTACTTGGCTATTTGTAAATTGGTATCGCGACGGTGTCGAAACTGAAATCGAAACATCCCATATCTCGTTGCGTTTGCTCGTGCGCACAATACAACGTTAAACTACTTTCATGGCCAAATGAAACGTGTGAGCGAAGGACGGGTGTCGATATAATATCTCATAATGCGCACCTTCTCTTCGCTTGTAAAGGGGTTTTTTCACGAATCCAACAAGTCGTACCTATCTCCTCTAAAAGTATTCTCACATGATAAGGGTTCCGTTGCCATGAAGAATTTTGCGACATGAATATAGCATAAATAATTTGGTCATCTATGATTACGACAAGCCACAGTCAGAATAAATTCACTAACACCCGTTTCTGAAATGTTTGTTTGTTCATGAAAAAGTTCCCTTTGATGCCATCCGGATCCTATCTAAAGAACAAACTCCCAAAAAAGAGATAAGAATGCTGTCAAAAGGCTTGCAGAATTCAGCGCTAAAACGATTGAATAGCAACATAAATTCAAAGTAGCAACACGGCTAACTTCCATGTGGTGCTCGACTTTCTCCGAATGAAGTCAAATTGCTTTCTGTTGCAGTAGGGCGATTAGGGCGGTGTTTTCTTTCTTTCCTTTCTTGCAGAAACGGTTGTAAGAAACGGTTTCCTTTTTGAGATATCATTTTCACAACCAGGTTGTAAAAATGATGTCTCAAAAAGCCTGGTCCATGCGAGAGCATTCCTTGTGTTATGCTGCTTAATGATGGAATTTCCCTTGTAGAAGATTGTTTTGCTCGATAATAAGATGCCGTTGATTTCCATTGTCGCTCGGGTACTGTGGACGAAATCCTTGAATGAAGCAGTCCCGAGTCACTGCCGGTGAGAACTCAACTTCTGTAGTTCTTTGACACCAGTACTTGTTAGGGTTGTCATATAGTGGAGTTCGAGCACAGCGAAACGTTAGAACGATTTCAGTTTTCGTTATTGCCAAATTCTACTTTTTGATCCATTTCTTTCGTCGACCTTTCTGTGTGTGATTTCTTGCGCGATGTCCTCAATTAATGTTGCATCACTGTGCCCATTATGGAAAAGAATTCGTTTAGGCAGTACATGCCTACTAACTTCAGCTGCGTTGTTTACTGAAAAGCGTGTCAAAAAGGCGGTAACTCCCGTGAGCAGTCGGTCTTCGAATAATCTACGAAATGATTTTGCACTTTTCGAAGCATGTGACACGAAATTTGGCGACACTGTGCTGTCACCTTGGAAATGCGGTTTCAGAAGCAGCCTGAGAGCGGAAAGGTAGTACGTAACCGTTTTCACATTCTGGTTCGCTGTTGACAACCTTCCATTGAGTTTTTATCCACTGTTTCTTGTACAGTTGGGTCACTTCTTTCAATCACTATCCCGATGATAGCATTCACATAACTGCTCAATATCATTTAAAAGATACGTGAATAAGTGGGCCTCCTCCTGCGCTGTTTTCTGTTCGTTTTTGGACTGGACGCGTTTCATGAGACAGTGAGGAAGAAAGCGAATTACTAAGATTTCATTTCGAGAAATCTTGCACGATACGAGCAGTTCAGCATGCCTCCGTCCTTATTACTGTTGGAGTAAAAATAAAACAGTGCAGAATGGTACGTAGAGTATAGAAAAGCATCGAACACGACTGCAATGAACAACTAAGCATCTCCGTTGATTGCTTTTTCTTTAAGGGCCGTCTAGCAAAAAAAAAAATGAAGTTACTTTCCGAAAAAGAGAAAAAAGTCCGCTCGACAGTACTGGCCACGTATGGCTAAACGTTTGTGATTCTACAGTCAACTGCCCTAGAAATATACTGCCCCTCGACGAGACTGTGTTGTTCGCGAGCAAAATTGTGTTCTGAATTGCAAAGCTTCCTATCTTCAATACTCATTCTGTCTTCACAATCACTTTGCTCAGGCACTCAGCAATTAATGCGCTACGTGAATGCTAGCAGTACGCGAACTTTGAGCAGAGCTGTAGTGTAACCGGAATGAAATATGTTCAGTGAAGGATACCTGGAAATTCGTGAAAAATATCTTGAAACAACCTTCAGTGGCGAGCACGACGGTGAATGGAATATTATTCAAGTATGCAATACATAATCGATCCACTTTGGAGAAAAAGAAAAATCGAGCTGTAGAAATAATCATGGTCGACTTTTTTTGCGATGCGCCGATAAGCTTTTATCGAGTGCTAATGAAATTCTTCATGAGTTCAGGCTCATTCGACGGCGCACAAATCGTTAAGCTCTTATTCATAGCAGCTATTAACATCTTTTTCCTTACAAAAAAGAAGTTTCATTCTTCGATTTCCAAATCCACACCTCCATGTTTACGCATGTCCTTCATGTGTGATATTCTCCAACCGGAACACGGGACGGATTCAGGTTTTTTGAGTTGAATAAATTCTCGGCAGGGGCGAGCAAGTATTCGTATATGCCTAGGATCTAGAAATTTTAAAATGAGTTTCCTTGCTAGTAATAAAAGTTTAATCGAAATGGGCGTCAACGCAAGGTTCCATCTTAATCCTCGCCAAGATGTGGCGGCATGTGAATACATCACCGACTACCCTAGAATTTAGCTAAAAAAAAATTTTCCGACACTGGTTCGGCTCGGTCGTTTATGCTGATGTTTTACTTGTTCTCTCAAGAGAGAGTAGACTGGTAGTGCCCCATTCACAGTATGAACGATCATCGAAATCAATTTCACATATTTGCGGCTCCTTGCTGATGGCGGCCATATTTGCTGCGTTTAACTTCAGGAATGTATCGCATGAGTGGAAAAGTTTACAATCGCAATTTATGATGCGAGCGATATTCCTCACAATCGTAGAGTGAGATTACCAGAAGGCGAAGTGGCGCACATCCCGTTATGTTAATGGCGAGGGATTGCTGTAATGAGCGCTGTCTACGGATATGTTGTTAACCGATAGTTTTATGGCTGCACAAATACCGCAAATGATAGCGTAGAGTTTGAGAATACGCACCCACGCATCCTAGTATATGTTTAGGGGAATTGCAGCGCCGTTAGAGCTTCAATTGTCATTACAGTGACATAAAGTGTTGCGGTTCGTTTTTGGTAGCAGTTGAGCGTCAATAAAAGACAAAACCGCTTGGTAGCATTCGGATGCAAACGACGTAGAATCTGATGTTGTCCTATCGACCCTTAAGTCAGTACGCGCATTGCACGGCTAGCTGCCACTCAGCTTGATGAGTGAGCGCATCCGGGAAATCTCATTAGATATGTTTTTGACGTGCAGGATGCTGATACCTTCTCATTCGAGCGGGTGAGAACCCATCTCAGCATCTCGACGTGAGCAACATGAGTGAGGCTTCTTTCTAAATTGATCTTTGAGTTAGCTATTAGAGGTTGGTCGCAAGTGTAGCACTATTTCTGTATCCCAACATGTTATTATGATCTTGTTGAGCCTCAAGCTGATCATTTTACGCATTGCGATATGCTGTCATGGCGAGGCTCTGGCGTTCTAATCGCTATGCTTTCCATCTCTTTAACTGCCGATCGATTGCTGCTTTTGCTTCTTTCGGATGTGGATCCCCTCGTGAAATCTGAGTAGCGGTAGCAGGTACTCTTAGATCGACGAAGCCAAAAGTAATTCGAATTATGAGCACACCTCTACACGCGTTCTTAGATTTTTTCGCTTACATCTTCAGCGGTACTGCATAACCATCCGGTCTTTTTTTCATCTAGCGAAATAATATAGCATAACTTTGCTTCAATCTGAATAATCCTCTTCCAGCAGACTTCAGTGTTATATTTCACACCTTGTACCTTCTTTTCCACACCGTCATTCTGAAGCGAGTTTGGTCGACCCAATGCTGAACTATACAGCACTGAGCCATTACTCACAGCATTGATCTCTCTTGGATCGCTATATATTAATCCTTCGGTTACTTTATTACTCGCGAGTCTCCCTTCAATAGCGTCCTCACAGTACTCCAAATGCGCCACATAAGATGGCCGGAACACTCTTTAAAGCTGTCAAAAATAGTCTTTTTCACCTCAGCGAGATTTCCGATCTTTTCGCACTTTAGACAGCAATATGCCATCTTATATTTGAAGTACTACGCTTATAGCCCTGCTGATACAGATTAACGTTAATCTTACGATTGCACTGATTCTAAAATCGCAAAATTGCTCGCAGTTTATTCAAATTTGTAGGTTGAAGCACGGTTCGGCAAGAGTTTTAAACTTCGAACAACTACGATCATCACAAATATTTAGTAAATTAGTAGGATGAGCACTCGTATCTAACGCATTCAGCGAGAGATTCTAATAATTACTTCCCTCTTTGAGAAATTGCAGTGCAGCTATCATAAATTCCAGTTGTCTTCTGCCTAAACACGTCATCACACACTGAGCAATCATGAACACGATGGCATTCAAAGTAGCTGCAATATCTACTCGCTTATTATTCCGCCTGGCCGTTGCTTTGATTGTAGGAAAATAGATTGCATACAGAAGGAAGGCCACGCAAACGAGGAGGAGAAAATGAACCTGTTCTTGGACTAAGTGCTACCATTGTGTCTAGATAGAAATAATCGTGGATTTATTTTCTTGGTAACAGCTTCTGAAGCAAAAGATAAGGTGGAGTTATTTTAAATCCAAATCAGAATGAAATGAATTTTTCTCGGTGTGTAGTGTAATTTATAGGCGTAGATAAAGCAGCAGCAGACTTCATTTTGAAAGTTTAAACATGTTGTGCTCCAATATTGCTCATATTTCCTCATGACCGGCAAAATTGGAGCGATGCGATTTCGAATTACATAGCTGTCTAATAAGCGATATAATTTTTGGAACTTTTCGTCGAGAGTTTGTTAATTTTCTGTTGATTGTTACGATATGCATGAATACTTGCATGCACGCTTTACGCGCTTTCATGGGGACTGGACTATGCTTATGCTCATTTAACGCCATTATAATGACAGAATATACGATGGAGATGTGAGCATCACTGAGAACACAACTTTGACGTAGTACTTCACGCCTCACTGGCAATACCTTAATTAGCTTACAGGAGCGTGCGAACATCCTCCTCTGCGCCTTCCGATGCACTGCTTCGGTTTCGGAAAAAAAAATTCTTGATGTTATCTATCGGGAATCAACTCGTTGCCATGATATCTGCCACGAAACCTTACATTTTCTATGTCCATACTCCACATATACTTTATAGCAACGAACGAGGTATGTTTATGCATGTTTGGGTACGTACACGACCACTTCTACATGCCTTTCTGAAGTTCCATAACCGGGCGTGGGTTGACATGGTGTGAGAATCTCGTTCTCATTTGTAGACGGTAAGGAAGACGTCGGAGGATCCCAAACAGATTTGAATCCTAGTATTCAGTTATATATTGAAAGACGAGAGATCAAACATGTAGAAAGATTACATTAGCGTTGGAAGATCCTTGGATCGCAAAGCATCTGACACCAGTCGGTTGTCAGAATATATACTGAGCGAATCAAACCTGAGACACGGAGCTGAAAGAAAATGTACTGGAGTGGACATGGTTAGCGCATTAAAAATTGCAAATGTCAAGTGTTTAACGTAGCCAATTTGCATACAAACGCCTTAAATCGTGTAATCTGAAATGTTTCACGAGCATTTATTGTCGGAAACCATAAAATGATCAGCCAATGAAACGTCAGAAAGCGAGTTTGTCCTAGCAGTGATCAAATAAAGAGCGCCCAGGAGGCACAAGTGCATGAGAAAGTACTCTAAACTGTAAAGTCGACAGGATGGATTACGGTGGAAGAATAGCATGTTTGTTACGTGTTTGATACACGCAGCAGAGATTTTTTGGACAAGGGAGGGAGTTGGAGTGAATGTGATAGGAAGAATTCAAAGATGTCTAATGTCATGGGCAATGAAGTATTGTCGGATTGAGCACATGAGGAGTCAATATGCGCGAGTGCCAGAGCACAGAATGAAAAAATGGCACGCGGGTACACCCAAAGTTCAGCAGAATCTATTTGGGGACCCTTGTTAGCGAAGCACACTTCTGGCGGAGTGAAGACGAGATCGATAACTTAGCGATCCCGACTGCAACAACCATTTTCGTCGTCAGATTAGGAAGTAACCTAGGAAATGATTTGAATGAAACTTCTTTGCTGACTTTTTAAACATGCTTTCCATCAGCGTTTCCTTCGACAGTGGCAGACTTAACAGATCGCTGCAAGTGTCAGCACTTCGTGAACGGAACAACACTTGAATGAACATGCGGTCAATCGATGAACACGTGAGCAACAATTAGTGCTCATTTCCTTATTCAACCGGTGGATGTCGAAGTCGCGCCTTACTACTTTGAGCTAATAGCATTCGCACTTTTATACATGCATTCCTCTAATTTTCACTTTCATCTTCTCTTTGCGAACCAGCCGGCATCTACTCATATCAATTTAATATTTCATTCGATAGGTCGCCACTAGTTCATCCAAGTTTCGCAAGAGATCGGCCATTGCAACAAATTTCCATCTGCCGATCATCATATGAGTTGTAATTCGCGCGAATTGTCGAAGTATTTCATCTTTAATTATTCTCAAAGGTTCAGATCTTGACTTCATGGTTATTAACCAGCTGGCGGTCAGAATACTGTAGTGGAGGTTGGTCTTCACTTCATTACATGAAGCTCATACAAAATAATACTCACGTCCTAAATGAATAAACATAGATGGATAAATTTCATAGTGAGTTGTGACGTAGCAAAGTGATAGAAACTGCATCCTCAGAAATGCTATTCCTTGATTTTGGTCCATCGAATAGAATATATTGTAAAAACCACTGTCCTCCAACAAAAATTAATTTCATTTCTCACTGTTCCTGTCTGCAGTTCTGTGCAGCAGTTCGTGTTTCTAACCCTAGCATAGATGGGATGAAAATGGATGAGATAGCCGAGTGCCAAATTTCTGTTCGAAGTGAATTTCCACTGACTTATACGAGTAAATTTATTGCTTCCATGTAAGTGATATTCCGTGATTGTTGATGTTCAAACACGATTTCTAACCATCTTCCCACAAACTGTATCGCATTTTCGAGCAAAATTGCTCATATCATTCGAATTTATAGTCGCTCTAAATGCCGACGAATTTTATATGTGAATAGATCACCTATTCAAACTAATCACAAGCTTCATAGAAATATTCTTATATAACTAACAAAGAAAGCACATCATTGTAAGCTGATATGGCGCAGTGACCTGTATGATGTTCAAAGTCTGCACGGGTTGCAGTCAACTCTCAATAGCAACAAAAATGTCTTTAATCATTTATGCGTGATTCAGCACAACAATTTGAGCTTTAGGCAAAGCACCCCGTGTGGCATAGGATTTCTGTTCATGTCAGTGTGTGAGTGCTGGTGCTAAACGGTTGCCCTAGAGTCAATTGTCCTCATCTGAAATCATCTGAGGCGCCTATCATTGCTTCACTAGGGATCTACTCATTTATTTTATTTTATTTATTGATTTATTTATTTCGTCATCACTGGACAACAGGCAATTGTTTGCCTTTATGTCGCATCAAAACCTTCAATTCAACGATCACGTTGGCTGTGCAAGTTGAGCAGCTGAGTCGCACGGTATCTTATCGATCTCTGTCCCATTTTAGTTTTGCAAATTTTGCATGTATCTAGCTTCATATGCTCATTCTTCGATTGATTATGGAATTTCATCGTAAAAGCCATAAAGATAAAATGACGCTTTCCGAATATAAGAGCAATGCCTTTCGTTGCGTTTCAGCTTACGTCGTTAACGCCCATATGACTAGGAAAGGGATGAAGCGTTTCCGGATGGGCGTTTCAGAGCTTTTTACGCTGCCGAACCAATTTGTTACACTCACAGATAGCTTTCATCGGATCGAAAACGTTGAATAATGTTGTAAACAATTTAAGAAAGGTGCGGCATCGTAATTTCTTTAGCGGAAACCTCTTGACACATTAAGAGACTTCTCTAGTGTTTAGCGTTTTAGGGACCCATATATAAGCAGGAGAAAGGTTTATAGATTTGCGCATGTCGTGAGCAAATTACGAATCATCAGACGTGCGCTGAATGCTGAAGTCGCTAGGTTTAAATGCAAACAACGTGCATGCACGGCAGTTCACTTTGCAACGTCTTGAACAAGGCGAAAGCAATTCCTTTCTATTGTTGCAAAATCTAGCGCTCCTTTCCAACATCAATGCATTTTCGTTTCCTCTTTCGTCGATCTTTTCCGACTTGTTTTCCTACACGGGAGGCATTGTCTACTAAATAGTAGAAACAAGTAGTTTTTCCTCTCTTTCCAAATCGTTTTCATAGGTACGGGCAAGAATTTATGCAGATACTTTAGACGGCAAGGTAGATGCGATGAGTGTTGATTACGGAGCACACTTTTGGCTCGGATCCGACTTTTTTCTCCTCAAACTCCGCATGTTAATAATGTAAATTGATCCTGCTGTGCCGTCCGAATAAATGGATCGTACGTAAGGGAAAGGCGTTTGATCTGCCACTCTATGAACTTTCTCTAAAAATTTTCTGCAACGAGGCTTCTCACATATTGCAGAGAACTGTGCAGCGGCATCAAAATAACTAGTATGGTGCTGTCTCCGTTAGCAAAATACCACAAATATGTGTCTGTTTACTGCTTTACGGTCGCATGAGAAACGAAAAGCCGTGACAACGCTGAAGAGGAAAGGGAAGCAGTGGGATGCGTATAGGGAAGGGAGATGGGTGAGGAAAAGAAGCAGTGAAAAAATATGTTTTGAAACTCGACAGCAGTAGATTGAAATGCTGCAGACATGTGAGCTGGGAGTGAAAAAGATAAGCTGAAGACAAAAATTCAACCTTACAGCACACCTATTCATCAGATGGAATGAGACGTGAAAACTTCTAGAGGTTTCCTTGCCTGCGTAATTTTATTCTACATTTTATCCAGCAGAATTTTATTATTTTTCATCATGAATAATATCAACTAGATAAAGGACAGTAGGAGCTATTCAGCTAGGCTATGTAGTACCAAGAGTGAGCATTTATAGAAAACACCTAAACAGTGAATTAATGAAATTTTTCTTTCCAAAATTGTTTCGGCATACCACCTAGTAAGGGATCATTTGGTTCTGTTATTTCTTTAATAAAATGCCCGAGTTAATATGTCTCCTGCCCCTCCGTTCATATACGCCCATTTCTCCATAACACATCGGAAAGCCGCGTACAATCTGCTCCATCTTGAAAACATGATGTTGAGTGCACAATTACACTCCCGTGCCACTGATCAACCAAAATGACGCATCCAAGCCACGCTTTACATGCATGGATATTGTCTACGCAACTGTGTGCATTTCATATGAACTGCAATGCAATATAAAGTCGCTGTTTCATATATGCATATGTAACATGTGTTTGGTAGCATTCGTAATAGTGTTATATCCATGTTATGTCCACCTACGCTGTTTGTTTTAAAACTGAGTGATTTTATAATGGTGACTTCCATATAGCAACTATATGCCGTAGTGCATAAACTTTTGCATCTACTAGAATAGAGTTCTCGATAGACGATCGGAAATGCCATAAAGTTGAGAAACCAGTGTCGAATGAAACCCTTTCGAATGTGTAACTTATCTTGCGAATGTGGCAGAGCCTATGAATTTCCCAAGTGTTGCCTCAAAAATTTGATGTCAAACGGTGCAAATGTGTTATCAATGCTATTCGATTCTGTTACATGAATAAAGGTGCTGGGGGAAGAAAGCGAGGATAATGAGGTCATGAAAAATGCGGGACCTTCTCAGTGGATGCCTGTTCCTAGATGCAGGCTCATCCTTGTCTATCGATCGTGCCAAATACAAAACTCCAAGGCTTATATTCAAGCAATAATCATTATGTGAATGCCTGTCTTGAAGCTGCGCCGGTGGCAGTAGGTGGGGTAGTCGGAGCAATCCCCAAGTTGGCAGCCAAAGTGAGTCAGTGTTTACATCTGTAAAACCGAAATGAAGCAACAATGTCAATCAAACCAAGTTGAGTCCTACAAAGTGAAAATATTTGGACAAGGTAAACAAGCAACTTTTATGTTTGAGTGAGCAAGCTGCTGAACAATTACAGCGACAAAGTTATTCAAGTAACAACGTGAATATCGTAAAATAATTTTTTGTTGCTCCTAGGCTACAGCAAGGGATGAAAGTAAATCAACAATCTTTGCCTTTATTACCATGTTTTGGTCATAAGGGCAACCTTCCAACCACACAGCTCTAAGCAAGTTTAATAGAGGAGGTTGCATCAAACCTCTCGAAAATTCCAAAAATACTACTTCAAGCTTGCCTTTCTCTCATGTCAAGAATGCCTAACCTTCCTCTCATTTGAAAAGCCACGATATTATTTGATGGTCTCTTTTCTTGAGTTGTAGCGCATGTGCATCAGGGCTGAACCAATGTGTTTATTTTAAAGTGCTAAATCATCAGATCTTATTCTTGAAGTTCCGCTATATATTGCAACTGGCGACGCCACCATGATATGAGCTCAATATGTTTTGTTGTGATCACAGTTATTGTCATTTATCGCTGCGTCATAAGGCATGTGAATAGAAGAGAATTTTTAGCCAACATGTGACAAGAGTTAGAATTTAATAGCACATTATGCGAATTTTTTGTAGCAATCATATTTTCCCCATCTATTTTTCGACCGCTTCAATGATGGAAGGATTTTCGATCGGACTCATCCAGCTTTTCAATAATGAGCAATGGCTGTGCATTCGAGATGAACAAATTATTAATGCAAGTCGAAATTCTTTTGCTATCTGCGTCCAGCACCGAACAGCTGCCATCAGTGGGGGAAAGTTTTGATCACATCTTTAAAATTTGATTGCTGAATGCGTAAATTTCATGAAATTAGAATTATGAACGATGAACTATTGTGTTCAGCACACTTTGCGGAACAGCAAATACCACGCTGACTTTCCATTATAGCTCGAAAAATTTCGCAATATGCAGCTATCTGGTGCTATTCCTCTCTTTGACTATCGAATCATACATTGTAATCGCCCATCAGAGCTTCCGATAATCGCCATAGTATAAACAAGCTTGAATTATCGTTCGTACTGAACAGCGGGGTAACGTTGTTTTCTCCATCTGTGGTGCAGAGGAGGCGGGGTGGGTCTTAAATTTTCTGGCCTCAAAACTCTCGATTTTTTTGGCTATTGGATGCGGACAATCGCTATGGCAAGTGGTCTCTGGAAGAGTTTATAGCTGTGGAAGAAGCTTATTTGGGTGTTGCAAAAATTGTCCACTGTTTCCGCTTCGGCTCCGATTATCGCCGCAAGGAGCCCTCCTACGCCTTTAACATAAGCAACTTATAAAAACATATCACTTTGACTTTAATTCCAGGGATTTGTTTCTGAGAAATTCAGCCGTAACAGACGACTGCACTTCCAAAGATGTATTCTAAAGTATTCGCTTCAATGAAATCACGTTTTGCATTGATTCGAAAAAGTCTAACTTTACATAACTTACATGAAGAAAACAATTTTACACCTTCGAATAATCACGTCGTCGCACATTGAGCCCTTGAATGTATTTATGACCGTCTCGATTATAAAGCGCTCCGCTTATCAGCCTTATGCTGAAAGTTAACGTAAATGGTTAGAAATTTTAATATTCTTTCAATATTTGAGGATGAGGATATTGTTCTGCACTCAGCGCTACAAAATTCTGCTCATCCTCCTCGGCTTTCTGCTGAGACTTCTATCAGCGAATCACCTGCACGGTGAATGGATAGGCAAAATGGCAACAAAATTCGTCCAAAATACAAATAAAGTCAGCTGCACATGGCGACCTTGTGATTCATTAGGCCATTCCACGTTGAACAAATAAGCATTAATTTGGAATCAACAACCTACTCGTTTTTGTACTCGATTCGTACTCGCTACTGGCAACTGTTTACCCTCTATTATTGAATAGAGGAGACATCGAGCAGCGTCATATCACTCTTCCCTCACCCCGCCAGCACCTCCTCTTCGCCGCTTCATCGCTATAACTAGAAGCGATAGCGATCAGCATCGCCATTTTCGCTTACACCCGCCGCAAAGAATCTTACCAAAATGAGTGCTGACTTCGAAATTCAGTATTGAGAAGCACTTTCTATGGATCCCGAGGGAAGCCGAGAATAGATACATCTCTTTCGAAGATGGAGACCCTCAGTGGGCACTGAGGATCTTCAAATTTGAGCCTACTCACTTGGACCTGAGGAATGCGGAAAGCCTAGCTCTTCTACTCAATGGAGCATGCATGACCCGTTTATTGCAAGAAGCATATTGTCAGATATGCATGCGAAATTGCCGGGTAAATGTTTCAGACACCACTATAGACAGCGAGATAAAAGGCAACGGCGATCGCCAAATCGATCGCACCGACTCTTCATTTGCGAGAAAACGAACGATGTTGTTTGTAAGTGAACTTGGCCAACGTGGATTGGATGCAATCCTACAGTTTTGCACAGGATCTAGGGATTTCTTGTTGATGAAGCGAATGTTAGGATACCTTCCAATATGCAGCATCTTTCTTCCGAATTTTATGCTTTTTAAATGCCTCTGCTCACTGCTGCTACTAGCAGCCGGTTATTTACTGCGAATTGACCTCATTTACATATATTTTGGTGAAATAATTGCCACTGTTTCATAAACGGAATAAATTGATTTATAAACTAATAAACAACACTTTCGCTTCTTAAGATGGGTATCTATGCATAGCCCTTCACGTTTAATTGCTGGAATTGTTTGTCCATTCGAATGCTGCTAACTATACTCTTTAAAGAGCAGTGGATACCGATCAACATCACTTCGAATGGGTCTTGCTCGTGTCGTTAATTCGGCTTAAGCTTCAGTTGTTTGCAATGTGTATAAGGAAATAGGCTCATAAATGAGTTGTTCGAAAGGAAATGTTTTTTGGATGTACTGTGATGTAGTACAACCTTGTCGCCTACTTGGGCATTCATTTGTGAGACGACTGCCGGAGACAGCCGCACTCTTGCTTGCTTAAATAAGCCGAATGGCATAGGCAATTGATGCCAACATGCAGTGTGATCTTATTCGTCAGTGTTGCGCATTCGCAGAATGCTTGGATGTAACGGGTAAATTGTTCAGTAAGGGTAAGGGAGAGAGGAAATAGCGCATGAGGGGCAAATTTTCCATTTTGGGCATGATTCATGAAGCTAAAGGAAAAGCAGAAGAAGAGAGCAGTCGGTACTTTTCATGAATTTCTACCGGAGCTTTCTTGGGGCAATAATCTTTCGGAAAAGCTGATATGTTTCATTTTGCGCTGTAAGCTATCTTTTTTGATCTATGCTTGTTGCGTTCTTCATAACATCATACATGTTGCCCTGAGTTCGGCATGAAGTGATATTCACAATCAACTTGCGAATTCTTTTCTTTCTATGCAGTCCACATTTGAAACTGTTAGAAGCACCTCGGAGAATGAAACGCGCACTAAAATGAACTAGCGAAGCGTATTAATTCTTAAGCAAAAGTTATGCGAATGTGATGTGGAACAAATGCATTCTCTTGTCACAGCTGCACTGCGTCCACTTCTGCGTAGCCTCTATGTAGTCATTCCTTTTCACTTCCACGAATAAAAAAAGGATTTGAGTCCCGTGCAATAGTTTCCAGATTCTAGAAGCTAGTCACGTTTATTTGGCTCTATGCAGTTAGTTTCTTGCATTTTGACTTTATCCTTGACCGCTTATGCTCCAATTCGCTTCACTCTTTACCTTTGATGCTTTCATTTCATAGAATCGGCGGGCCTCTGCTGAATACCAATTTTGTTGCGTAATCTCACCTATGGATCATCAAATTAAAGTCACCAGGTCATAATGGCTTCTTCGTTCCATCAATCAACTTTTGCCTAAATGAAACTAATGACTCAGCAGTTAGCGTAATGAATCAGAAGCGTATGTTTCAAGTGCTTGGGTGCTCAACGAACAATATCATCTATGTATGTGGAAAAGATCTCCGCAACTACCAGCCCTTCTTGTACGTACTCGTGATTGCTTCTGATACTACTAGTTTTCCGTTCCTCCCTTACAGTTTCTTGTTTCAACAGATTTCTTGCACATCTTCGCTAACGATTATAAATTTTATCCAGTCATGCCTCCGTTAAAACTCACCCATTTGCGAACTTACAGGTTTTTTTTTCAAAAATCTGAAAATTATTGGTGATGGAATTAGGACGACCTTCACTGCTTAACACTCCGAGCGCCTACTTCAAGCTGTGCAATATTTCCGCCTCCATAACTGTTATCAAACATCGTGGGAATCCAACTCAAGACCGTTAGCCCTTCTCTGCAGTAATCACTAAGATCCACCAATGCATCTCTATTTTTCCCCAACACTTTTTTCGCCAACGAACCCACCATTCCATCGCCGCCTTGCTTTAAACGGCAGATTGAGGAAATTGTTTGACTGAAGCTAAAAAAGTTCAGATGCTGTACCGTTCTGTAGTATTCGGCAACAAGAGCTCGACTGTCAAACGCTCGAGAAATAAGGGTTTCTTCAGGCAATTGTATTCTACATATTGCTTATATATGCAATTTAGCATGAGAATATGCCTATCATCCATATGAGATGATAGTGGTTTTGGCAGCTCAAAAGGTTGAGGGGTGGCGTTGATCTTTCGATGATTTCCATCGCTGCATTTTGTAAGAAACTTCATGTTCAAGTTTTTGTCTGTCCTTCAGTTCATCCAGTGCGCCTATCAGATCATCAAATGTGACAGCGTCGACAACTTATCTTACGATCTGTCTAGGACATTTACCTCCACGGTCGTATCCACACACTTCTTAGAAACACGACAATCAGCGAGTGACGTCAGTGATTTGAATTATGTTCGAATTCGCATGAACTTGAGGGAATTTACGATGATCTCTCTCTTCAGACGTTTCTTTCGACGCTTTTAAAGGATAACAGAACGCCACATTCAACAGGAATACGCGCATTTTCAGCGACAATGGCTAAAACATCAAGGAAGCAGCAGACAACGCGCTATACCTATCGTTATTAATGGCTTTCTCGAGAGTAAAGTTCGATGACTTGTCTATTGTTTCACTTGATCACTTAATGGATGGATGAAAACTTTCTGAAACAATATCGCTATTTAGCTTAATTCATCTCCAATTGCAGCTTTCAGTAGATGCGTTTATTTCCATAAATCAATGACGATCACTGCAGCGCAATTCTTTTGCCTTTGGTGCACCTTTGCTGCGAAAAAAAAACGCACTTTACGCGTTCAGAAGCAAAGCAATAGAAGGAAACACATTCCACGTCCCTTTGTTCCATTTGTCGCAGACGTCTACTAGACCGAAGTTGGTGATGTGAGTCAACGCTTTGAATCCCCCTCTGCCCTGCTATCCAAAAAAAAAGAAAAAAGAAAAATGCGTCATTTAGAAGTGATTGGAGCTCATTGGTCTGACCTGAAAAGGAATAAATTATGTCCACTTCTGAAGGAGCCTGGCTGTTTTTTTCTGCCTGAAAGTAAAAATCTCCTGGTGTGTAGAAAATGTCTTTTATGAATGATTAAAAAAATGGAAATTTCATCGATTATTTGCCTACGAATTCTGCAGATCTGTTCAATGTGTCGTTTGATAAACTTCTTCAGGAAGGTTGCATATTTCTTTGCACGAAACTTGCAAAACTCTTCGCAATTTTAGAGTCGAACAAGGCATTTCCGAAGCCCCTCCATAAAATCGCTTTTTTAGGTTCTCTGAAAGCCAAAATTTGGCTTTTGGAAACCCATATGAAAGTTGAAGCGTCCAGCCAGAGCAATCATGCTGTATGCGAAAATGAACTCAAATATACTCAACATACTGAGTGGTCCGCTTGGTTTGAATTGGTGTGCATTGAGCTTAGCAGTTGACAATTGCAACTGCAATTTGCGTGCTCATTCATGCAGCGGCTTGTTCAACTGGAGTTGCACTGCCAATACCAAGGGGCTTTCTTTCGTAATTTGGAGTATTATCAAAGTTGCAAGGCGGTTCGTTCCAGATAGTGGCCTGAATACGGTTTCTGCGGGATAATCCATTCCAACGAGCAATATGACGCTTTCTAGTTGCCAGAATCAGTTTTATTTTTATCACGCCACTCTCACTTTGCCGACCTATAACAGAAGAACACCATTTTGGATGTAAAGCAAGATAACTTTCCATGAAATTAACGTAGGATGATGCAATTTCGCGTGCAATTTTTCGGGCACGATCTCTTTCTTGAGATGGTTAGTCATCCGGACTAGTTCAGTGTTCCATGAGCTGCTAAAGGGAATTGGGGTGGCGCAACGGATGGTATACCAGGCCTGTGGTGTCGGTCGAGAGATCAGCTTTGAACTCCGGCCAACGGGCTTACAAAATCGCGACCCCGAACTGCACCCGGAACAATCAAGGGGCAAGGGGTTTGAGGAGTTTGCAACCTCCTCGCGGAAGGGATCAAAGGGAGAAGGAGGGTGGGGTCGATCCCTCTGAAACTTCATGCTAATTCTGAAATCCTACGTGCTCAAATAAAAATTTAAGAAGCTCTGTCTCGGCAACGATTCAATTGATCGAGCTGAAATGTGCATTGTTGAATTCAACTTTTAACGTTTATCAAGGCATCTATAAACGGTTCAAATCGATGATGTCCGATGAAAGCCGAATATTGCTGATGATCGTCACCTCATAATTTTACGCTCAATTATCTTCTACACAATTTGCTAAAACATAGGCATAGCGTTTTGAAAAAAACAACTGTTAATTCTACCACAGTGCCTTAGTAGACTTCAACCGTCTTTTCTATGTTTTTAAGCGAGTGTGTTCCAGAAAAAGAAGGAGGATAAGGGATTTGATGCGATTTCTCAAGCCATCAGCAGTCACTTTTGCTTTGATATTAAGAAGCTTAGCATTCCGGTAGTAGCCTTTAATTAACTTTAGTTGGCTATTTATTTTTTTTTACTAATGATGATTTGCCGATCCACGCCCATAGCTTTCTTTCAAAAGGGCAGGAATTTCAAATCACTTTAATTGCATTTTGAGAAAAAGAAGGTGCCTACGAATATCAACCAGTTCACAGTTTTTCTAGAATATTCCGCTTCAAAAGATTCAGACTCTGCAAAAGTCGCTTCATCTATATAAGCTAGCTCCTGAAAAAAGCGTTTTTTGTTAGTCACAACTGTTTCGTTACCCGCGCATTTGATAATAAAAATGCTCTTCAGGTTTTTCATGTACTATAAGCGATTTAAGGGCTCGAGCGTTTTGAAAAAAACAACTGCTGATTCTACTGCAGTGATCACTCCCGATGGCATTCTCCTTCCAATGCATCCCTTTTCATGACTGAAACTCCTCATTCTTTCAGTTAGGGTTTTTCTTCAAACAATTATTTCGTCTCATGTGTCTGAGCTGCTGTAAGATCCAATCAATTACATCCAGAGTCGTGCAATAAGTTGGTCGCAAAAAGAGACTCCATAATCGGAAATAAACCTCAAGTTTTCGATGGATAAATGGCACTATTTCGAATCTGTCATTTGTGAACAACACTTATGTAATGCAGATTTATTAACAGCTTAAACAGATGAGGAGAAAATATATGGCGCCAATATTTGTGCTAAGAGTGCTTCTATTTTAGTTGAGATTAATTTATTGACAAGCTTTCCAGTAGAGTGTTTCGAGACCAAATCAAATATGAACAGAAGGCCGTGAAGCAGGGGGAGGAGGGACGGGGGTGAACTTTGCGACTAACACAACTTCGCGTCGCAAGTAATGATAGTGAATGAAGACAAGAAAGGGTTTCTTATTGTTATTGTTGCTTTATTTCTGTAAGGCAGTGCGAAAATCATATTCGTTTCTGCATATTACTATGGCAGGTGAGCAGTGCGCAGATCTGTTGAGTCTAAATAAAACGCTTTTGCAAATAGTGCTTCGCGAGACGGCAGTCGGATAAAGTGGGACGACAACTTGGGCGAAATTAAAAGTGCAAGAGAAAAGAGCGGAAAGCTAAAGAGGAATGAAATTAGTAGTGAAGAGCGAGCGGCGAACTTTCGAGATGCATTTAAAATGCTGTGCTGTGCCAGTGCCTCGGTTTTTCTACATTATGTTCAGAAAGTATGAAAAATTCTACACGACTCACATCTTCCCGATTTCTTATGCATCAAATTTTCAATAAGGTACGGTCACCTCAGTTCTTGCTAGTGTCCGCTACAACGATTCAAGTAGGAGGTGTGACAATCAGTTTACTGCCTACCATTGACGAAGATGGTATGCTGCTTTCGACATTCTGATGTTCCCCAAAATGGCGTTGTTTTGAGCTCAGTGAGCTGGTTGCCAACAAGCGGAATTGTTTCAATAGCCATTCTTTTGGGGATTTTCAAAAAAGTCGCATAAAATATAAAACGTGTTCCCGTTATCCGCCATTTGCTGTATTGGTTTTTCCTCTTGTTCGATTCATTTCTCTTTCCTACAATCTTTTCCTGAGCACTTCTATAATAAAGTGGTACCTTTGAACCATAGAACCATGAACTATCATTCTGAACGATCTGCTGCAGTAGTCAAATATATATTTCGAGTGTTTCAGCATATACAGTGCATACCTCTTGGCACTTTTTATAAAGGTGGCACCTCATTCGCATCATCATCCACATAATTTTGTGGCCTCCTAGCAGAAGAACAACGCTGCCCCAAGCTTTCTTGATCCGCCACCTCGTTCACTGAATCGGATTTCTGAACAAGATTAGGCACTGAAAGTGATGGGCCGTTTTTTGCACGGTCCGTCCAAACAAACTGCGCGGTAATGAAGCATTTTGTTGAGCGATATAACGGCGATTTCGCTGCTTGACGCTTGCATCGACAATTTATTGCTGTTACAGTTCATTACTGGGTTTTTGTGTCGAATTTACATATCTCGTGAATTCACGCCGCATTTTTAGTTCCGCTGGCCCAAATAATATTGTATTCGCATTGTCACAAACCCAATAATTTACTTTCCATATTGATTCAGCCACTCACCTATTTATGAACTCGCTTAGTGGATTTCACACCGAAACAATCTAGCCGAATTGTGTCATTGAGAAGACGGTCAATAAAAAATGATGAGCATTAAATATATTACGGTAAAGCGTGTAAACAAGCACAGGTGGCGATGTCGTTTTGTGTTTTACGTATCGTTGCATTATGTTTGATGCTATGTGGCTTTACTTTTGTGGCTACATAGCAAGTGGCTGCAATTTTGACTCATTCGTGTGTTCTCGTTAGCCGTGGTTGTAATGCTGCAACCAAACATGTAACGTTGTCCCCGCAGCTAATGAGTGTGTGCTGTGTGTTTTGAGACAAACTATCACACACTAACTAAGAGCATAAGCAAGTGAGCTTTAAGTTAGACGTCGCACTTCATGCCACACCTATCAAATTTCGTCCTCAGCTTCGTTTGGCTTCAGCAACGAATCGTGTGCCACAACCCCTGATTGACGAACTGCTGACTTGTTTGCCGATTCGCATTGCTGCGTTAGATTAATTGGGGGGAATTTTCTGTCTCGCATGAGTTATGACAGTCTCTTATCTGGCCTTTCTTCTTTGTAGATGGTTGAGCTTACTTTTACTAGCAATTTCATCGTGTAAGATTTATCAACTAGGTCCTATCAACAGTCGTATAAGATTAGGCAGGCTAGTGGACCCTCCATTTTGCGACATCCGTTCCATTCTGACGTTCAATTTAGGTCACCAAAACTCATTCGTTGTATGTGGGATGACCGACCAGCCAGGGATACCCGTTAGGTGTTAAAGGGCTCGAAATCTTTTTGTTTCAATTGTCATAGTATACTGAATTAACCAAACGATTTGAACGTTGTTTTGCAATGTTAGAGCCACGATGGTGTTGCTGCGGTCGAAATACGCTTTGGTGATGTAGATCCAGATGCGTCAATATCGCTGTACGCTTTGGTGATGTAGATCCAGATGCGTCAGTATCGCTGAACTCGTGTTATATTTCATCGTTCTTAGCGATCTGTCATCTTTCTCACAGATGGGAGAGTGTGGCTATTTCAATGAGAAAAGAAGTGGGAACATCAAAGTTTCACTTATCGTCTTTAGGCTTTGCCCATAAGATTTNGTATCGCTGAACTCGTGTTATATTTCATCGTTCTTAGCGATCTGTCATCTTTCTCACAGATGGGAGAGTGTGGCTATTTCAATGAGAAAAGAAGTGGGAACATCAAAGTTTCACTTATCGTCTTTAGGCTTTGCCCATAAGATTTCATTTGTTGGTCCTGGAAGAATAATAATAACCGTTTATTGTGTACCAGCTTCTCACATGAATGAGTCTGTCGGACGTTGCCTCTAATTTGTATGCTGTTGAGTTGCCGTCGGTAGTTCACGGCGATCTTATTTTCGCTCTCAGTCTTGCGGACAAACATGCAAACTCGATGAACTTCTTCACCAATTTTTGTGGGACGAGGAATCTAATAAACTTAATTCACGACCCTACAGGCGCTCCTCATGCGAATGATTTCGTTTTTACAAATGATTTTTATACAATTTGTTTTTCCTCTGTAGAAATTGGACTTTAAACAACTGATCTCACTTTGCTTTTCTTCTTTATCATTTCTACCAACAACGAATTAGCATGGATATGGCTAATGCCATTTCTTCTTGCATTGGTTCGAATATATGCTTGAGGATATTTTCTACATTGTTGAAGAAGTATCCTTCTTCTTGTTGTACTGCTTGGCATCATCACCAAAATGTCCCAAAAATGGTGATTAGTCTGTCGGAATACAATCTCCCACCTAATTTAAGAAATTTTGCGAACGAAATTCCCATCACGGTTGGTATGATTTTTGATGAATCCATTCTTGACTTATACGTTTCATTAACCTTCGATAGCGTTGGAAAAAATTAAGCAAACAATTGGAAGCGAAGAAGGTAAAATTGGCATTGTCAATGTCGTCATTTTCCAAATACTTGAGCGCAAATATGAAAATCATACGGATAAGACGTAGGCAGCATTTTGGACAATACTATAAGTGGTATGATCATGTGCAAAGGCGGCTGAAATCTTTGCCAGTTATTTCCAGAATGTCTTTAAAAGTGATGTTGACATCTTCCCATCACGCACAAGAGTCGCTCTTGATGACACACTGACCAATTGAGCCTTAGCGCGGAAAGCGCTGCTCGCATTTGGTGACCACATTTCTATCACTCGTGAAAAAATTGCCTCTGTTTTCTCTGAAGTATGACGATGAAGCTTAAAGTATGAGGCTGTGCTGTCATTTATTTCTCTTTATAATCTCAGTCTTCTATTTGGCCCAGTTCACTGCACTTGGAGCACTGTCATTGTGTCGTTAATTATGAAAGGGCTTCGTCGATAGTTCTTTCCAAGTACAGAGCCATTTCTATGGTTTTTTGATTGGCAAAGTAATCGTGATCGCGATCTTTTATTCAAGTGATAATCAAAAACTGCCTTGACGATAAACGAACTGAAACCATCCTTAACAGCACAAATACGCTTTAATCAAGGAATCATCCATTAAGAAATGTTGCGTTTCCAAACAAAGCAACTATGACAGCATTACATGGCAGCGCTATTCAGGCAAAGAAAACTGCGTTGCTTGGGTACCTCATTGTTCACAGATCGCGATTTGTCCGCAATGTGTCACAAGTGCAGTTGAAATCATCGTTAACGATTCCCTCCACGACCAGTTTTAACGTAGTGGTCGTTTTTTTCGTATCGTTTTTACTCAAAGAAGGGAGAATTCAAAACATCAATACGCATTTCGTGTTGTTTCAACAAATGCTCTGAACGTCCATCGCCAAATTCAAGCCATTCATGTTCATTCGATGCTGTCAGCGATAAATTTACATCATACGGCACTGAAGGTGGTGTATCGTGCCGAATCATATTCTTCTTTAATCAAGCTTTTGTTTTTGGTTAGATGGAAATGTATTCACGTAAACCACGTGGAATCGACAGTGGCCTGCCCCGCGAGCATAATTATTTGACCATCTCTTCTTCCAATATAAGTTAACAATTGACGTTGATTAATTGCTGAATGCCTGTACGTTACTTGCTGATGGTCACCGATCCGTTGATTGACCTCGTTGCACTCTAAGCAGTTCTTCGAATTTTAGACTGACTTGGGTGAGCCAAGAGTGCTATATAATAATGAACATAGGTGTCATCCATCACTTATTAGCATTAATTCTGATCGCCTTCTTCATCTACCAAATCATCCGATTATTGCCATAACTTCGATTCGCGGTCAACATGTGAATGTTGATGAACGAATGTTGGAGGGTTCATTACAAGTGTGGTAGTTATGGCATTCAAGACCACTTATTGTGTTTTAAGTGCTATTCAACGCAACTGTTTTCAACTCCACAGGGAAGTTTTCGTTGTTTGTTGTTTTCCCATTTCAGAATGTTGTTGCCAAGTGTGGTACGCTCTGTCAAAATGTTACCGGACCAGAAGTTGCGAACACAGCGAGCAGTCGAACATGAAGAGAGCAGAAGCCTTTAGTGTATTTTTTTTTTTTTGGATTTCATTTGCGCTTCGCAGCCCCAGATAGGCATCAGGACATCTAAGTGCATTGCCCTCCTTTGAAATGGCACCATCGTATAAACCTTTCTTTATTTCGTGGAACTGCTGTCTTATTTTTTAGGGTTTATAGTCAATGTAATTATTCATAGGGCGTAATGTCATATGATTTCCAATGAAAATCTCTGAACTGATTTACTTCCTCAAGCAATGTAGTTGCAACCAGTTAGTCAGCTATTCCTACCTAGTAGCTTGACGTAATGGAATGTTGAGAAGTCTATCTAATGGCTATCACATTCGGTATCTGACACCCCAGGTGGTTACGACGGTAAACACAAATTCACGAAATATTTTTACCACGTGCCGATTTTCATTGAAACGTCAATTGACATCGTAGGAAGTGTATTTTCAAGGTTCGTAGTTTTGATCTCGTGATCTTTCGTACTCAACATTTCTAAAAAACACATTTTCAGTATTATTAGTTCTGTTCGGCCCAACATTTCATATATAGTCAAATATTTCCTGGCGATTTGAAACATTTTATTCACGGTCACTGCGCCTATTGCAGCTCCACTAAGGTGAATTTAGCACTACCAGTTGAGAAGCTAGGAAATATGCGCTGGAGATCCGAAAGTTTATTTACGATTTGTGGATTGAGCGAAACTTTGCTTTGATGGATTAACCTGCATGATTCTTTTTCATTTGTAGGGAAGTAGCAAGAAAAATATCACGAGTGGCTAATTGTATACTG